>NIUQ01003364.1:0-17821 GCA_002796945.1 Plectus sambesii
GGTTCTTTTTGCTAGAACCGGACCGCCGCCGTCGCCAACCGGCGATTGATGACGACTATCGCAATGAAAATCATTGCGCATTTCGCACACCTGGGATTGTAAATGGAAGGGGACAGGGATTGAGCTTTGGGATATCCGGTGGGAATTATTGCTACTCGCGTTCTGACTTATATTTGCATTTTGAAAAATCTTCTAACACACCATCTTTACAAGGAAAAGCACTTGGATTTCTAATACCGATCGACTACTACGCTACACCTAGGCGTTTCTCCTTGATTTATCTGTCCGTTTCATAAGTTTTGTCCGCAGTGGACATGGATATTGCCCCCTTCTTTGAATCCCTTATTTTTGGAGACCGCAAATTTTCGCTTAATTATACTGTCTTTTTCCATTATTTCCCAGCTGACCCTCCAGTTGCTCGAATTTCTCCTTCCCAGCTAGACATTCTTATTTCGCGCCTATTTCATTAGCCATCCTACGATTTCCATTCCGTACCCAGTAGAAAATGGATTAATACTTCTTAACCGAACGTCTAAACGTAGGATCAAACAGGAATTGGCACTGGCCACAACACGTATAGGTGCGCATAGCACTTCGCTGTATATCTTGAGGCACAGCAATTGTGCGCTGGTACGGCAGAAATCAGCCGAGTCATGTTTACGTTGGCTGAGAACGCGTCAATGACACATTGATGGACACTCTCGTCGCCCTCCCCGCCGGCGCCACCTCCTCTCTTGTACAACGATCGGAACTCCCTCCCTCCCTCCCCCTCCCTCTCCTTCTCCGCCGCAAAAGACAAGGGCAACAACTCCTTCATTTTTCCGCATTCAAAAATGCCTCTTTTCTCTTGCCTTTGCACTTAATCGTGTACTTGTGCATTTAATAGTTTTCCATCGCTGCAGCAAATAGAGCTCACTTTTCCGGCTATCAAAAAATAACTAATGGGAGGGGGCATTAGAATATTATATGAGAAGACCACTTATCGCCCCGACATCGCGCTATATCGAGTATCGAAGGGGTCATTTTATCGAAACGTTAGATTGATTCACTGTCTCAATCTGTACCTTAATACGACTTCTTCACTTTCGTTTGCGCTTTCGCACTGTTCGCCCTTAAGGACAGAATCGCTCACAAAAACTGCCCTCCCATCAACGTGCATCGCCACATATGCGATTGATTATATCAGGGAAGAGCAGTGACGCTTCAGGAAAGATTGAGAAAAATACATTTTACGATTCAAAGAGGATTATCGCTAACCTTTCGGATGTTCTCCAATTCCTGCAGACTGTTACTGGTATCGTCTTCCTGAAAGCAAAGAATTACTTGTAATTAAATAATCTTACGGATAGCGCGTAATACAGCGCGAATGAATGGAGATGTTATATAACTTTTCATTCATATTTGGACACTCTCATATTGGTTAGAACGAAAAAATGTCCTTATGATTTGGAGAACGTCGTATTTGAATTAAAGAGCGTCCTTAAGTAAAATATAATTTGGCAGGGTATGAAAAGGAGATACAATTGAGCATACATTCGAACTCGGTTAGTTTTAAAGCATGAAAATGTGGTCAAAGCATGCAATGTAATATAGACAGCGCTGATGGTAATTCGCAAAACAAGGGGCGTACTCGTGGTCCAGGCCAGTTGGGCTTGTTCCACGGTTGATTGGCGTCCTTCTCTTTGGCCTTGAGATAGTCGCGCAGACGGCTCGCTTCCATGTCGCGGTGGCGCTCCAGGCTCTCAGTCAAGTATGTGCTTGTCGTAATCGGTCGCGTCTCCACGCTCTGCAAACCCATTCAAGTCACGAATTTTCTACCGAGCTTGTCACATCTCTGAGCGACAAATCGTCACCCTGCCTTTTTTAGTCAGCCTTATTCTCGTTATTTTATTATCTACGTGTTCCAAATAATGATCTATGAGCCTGTTTCATAAAACTATGATAATTACTATAGTAATGATTACAATCGCGGGAGTGCACCGATTGGTCAGTTGGTACATGGGCATGGCAAGCAAGTGTAATTACAGCAGTTTTATGGAACAGACAACATACTCTTAGTCAGGGGCATTTTTTAATATAATAGTTTGCAACGCTCGCCACTATTCATCAATGTCAAGATTAGTTTTCATCTACAGTTTCAAGTTTACGGATCATTACAAATATACTAGTAATCATCTATTTCTATAAAGCTTTAATCTTGAATGATTTGTCATGACATTGGCATGTACTTTTCTAGTACTTGAGTTGAGCCGAAAAAATTCTAAGAATACGCCGTTCAGTGATCGTTTTGATTGGATGCAGACTAAATCGTGCGACAATTTTTTAGGTTAAGAGAGTTTTACTGCATGAATACTTTAGAGAGCAGAAAGAAGGGGGAAGTTGAGCCGAAAGTCGAGTCCCCACTATTGCGGTCGCTCTATCATTTGACCTCGCCGCGTCCCTCATCGTCAACAGGAAACTATGCCTAAAGAGTGCGTGCAGCTCTGCACATTCGCGTTATGAAATGCCCAATCGAGAAAAAAAATCTGGTTTCCGCCTCTTCACGGCCAATTTTATCGTTGCATTAGGCGAAGGTCGATGGATGAGTGATCGATGAGTTTACCCCAAATCGACATTGGTATGTTTAACAGTTGTATTATTGAACCAAAGCAAGTTTGCGTTTGAATAAATATTTTAAATGTGTTATAACGCTTTGAAGATGTACAGGAGAAAAGAAGAAAAAGTTGTTTGAGGGAAAGAAAGAAATGACTATTGTCGAAATAGCTGCTACTTAGTTTGGTATTTATAATGTCCTCAAACGCTACAATAATCTCAAAGTTCTTGCAAACCAGGAACTGACATAATTCAATGCGAAATATCTGTCATAAAAGCGTCCTCGTGCCGTCAATAATTCTGAAAACTTGTTCTTCGGAGTATTGCAAGCAATACGTTGAATAGGCGGAAAGTTACCATGCCTAAGGGCAGAGTTATTGCGATAAAGTTTTTTTATCGAAATGAGATCATTTCTGATGGACTGTTCAATAATGTACCGGCGTGTCCCGCGGAAGAAAGCGTAACTGGAAAAATTTTGGCATATGAAAACAAACAATACTCACGCGAAGTCGGCGTTGCTCAATGGGCGCCAGCTTGAGGAACGAGCGCTTTGTGTGCTGACTGGGGAAGTCGCCCGATGCCGGCTTCTTGCGGAAGGCGCTCGGCAACGTCTGACTGCTCACCGGCATGTTCGCCGTCGACTGCACCTTCGGGTCGATGACGTGCAGCTTGTAGTGGTCCTGCGTCTGATGTACCTGAATAAGAACAATTTATTTCAACGGCTCAGTTTATGCTACTCAAGGATCTATCGGTCACCCTTATTGCTAAATGCACCCATACATGATTCCAACTGGATGGTGGTGTCTGAGGTTTAAGCATGAGCTTCTGTCCCCTCCCTCGACAGGGATGCAAAATATGAGTGCGCGTAACCATTAACATCACCGAGCTGACTACGACATGTATTCGCTCCGCTTTTTTATGACATGATACTGTACAAAAATAAACCAAAATAGTAAACTTGAGTAGAGAGCGTTATAACCGCAGAGTGACTCCGTTTGAGCAGTTTGTGAAAATATACTTACCGATTTGAGACATAAAAATTAAGACCCGAACTTAATTTGACATTGGAACATTTTCAATTAATAAGTTATGTATAGTGTGACGCAGTGGTGAAATGCCTAAAGTACTGTCGGGTCCCTTTCACGCTAATACTTTTCACACGCATACACAGAGCAATCAGCATTCCGTAGCGTGCATCAGCAGTTTTTGATCGAATCAAATTTTCTTACTTTGTAATCGGCGGAGCCGGTCAACTTGGTAGGCGTCGACAGCTTTGAAGACATCGATAGCGTTGTCGACGGACTCGGCCTAACGTCTCCATTCTGTAAAATTTTCACTTAAGTCAGGCTAATCGCGCGCTCAGAATAGGACGGGGTAGTGAGGCTGTGGTTGCCACCGCTGCAAATGGCCAGGTATCAAAATCAAAGTCGTACAGTTTGCTCCTCCACATTATTGCATTATTGTATCCATGCTAAGCTCTTATTGACAAATTGATTACCATATGTCATGATTTGAGCCGATCGACACTTCTTATTGGTGCGCGCGGATTCTAGGTTTATTTGCTGTCAAAGTTTACGGTAGGCAAATAACAGTCGTGAGATATGCAAATTTGCCTCGCGCGCATCGTTCTGCTGCGCGCGTTTAACGACGAAAGCGCCAATGTCAATGCGCCATGAACCCAACGCTGAGAGCGCAATGAAAATCGAAATGCATGAATTGGCATTGAATTGCGGGTCGACGCAAACTAGTACTACTGAATGAATCACGCGTTGATTCGCCGCGAGCGGCGCAAAACGGCGATTCGCCATCGCCGCGCTGCCTATTGTCAGTCGTTGTGGGCGTAATAGAGCAGAAACGGAACGATCCATTCTAACTGGCATAATCCGTGTATGCGCAGAAATAAGAACGCGCGCAGACAGCGGATTGATATTGTTATCGTATTAAAGATAGGCCGGGTTGCGTGTTCATCGCCGCAATGTTATCAGCGCGCGAGCGAAATCAACGTCAATCAGTCAGTTCTTTTCCCCCGCAGTTGCCCAGTTGGAATAGGAAACGTTTGCCCTAAGAACAGAGATCGGTTGCGCGGCAGTGGACTAAGATATTCCTGGGAGTTCTTTCTTGAGGTAAAGGATTAAAGAGGGGTATATCCTTTGGTAAACCGTCGTGCTTCAATGTGGACCTCAGCAAGAATCACTCAATGCTGCGCGCAACAGGCTCGAATTTTGGGTTTCTCTACATCTTCTATGGATTGAGCGGGAGCGTTGAAACGCTGCCCAAGTTGTTAAAGATACTTTTAGCCATGCACAAAAATTATCTTACCAGAGCACCGGTGCCGCCCGTCTTATAGAAAGGAGAGACGGTTTTGACGTCCTGTCGTCTCATTTCTTCTTGCACCGTATTAGGCCGGGCTTCCTGAAACATAGCGATGGTTTTGTATTGTCGTGTGAGGATATCGTGTGAGAATAACTACTTAGCATTCCATTCGGCTCTATGCTAGACAAGAAACAGAATTTTTACACCCAAACTCAAACATAGTCCCGAAATACTAGGAACAGTTGTACGCTCAGTGAAGGTGCAATAGACTCTTCAACTGCGGCCTAATTTGCCTCAGGCACGACGAGGGTCACTCGGCTGCAGTGGACAGATTCAGGACGACTGTTTACTCTCAAGGAAAATAAACCATATACGCGTAAGAGTAGTGATTATTACAACAACTGAGATAAGAAGTGTCTCTGCTAAAATGCGACAAGCAAGAGAGTTTATTGGTAACGTGCGAACATTTATGAAGGTGATGCACTGAGATCTGCTGCTGTGACTTCTCGCAGCTGATTATGTTGAGATAGAACGAACAACTCAGTGAAAAGTGAGTACTCGGAGCAAATAAACAAATCTAATTTGACTACAGAGTGGTAATCGCATTCATAAAGTCTATCTCGCCCCCACGTTTCTACCGTTTGACCTTAATGCATCTGCAGCAATCGAAGTAGCTGAGTAGTGTGCGGGTTTTCTATTTCTGAATGCAATCAGTTCAAATGAAAAGTGCCCATTATAGTCGATTGTTTTTCTCTGCCTATCTACGTGCACTAAAGAAACATGAAAGAAAGGTCAGTGCGCAACCTAATTCGATAATTAGAAAAACGTTCCGCTGGAAGGATTGGCCTCATAAAATCACCCAGAACAAGGTCAGAAAGATGCGTTGATTATTTTACGTGACGATCGGCTGAGAGCAACGCATTTATGGAATAACACTTTCAAGAGTTCTCTTGCATTTACTGCTTCCGCTTTAACATCAAACCCTCTATAAGCTGAAGCTACTTCCTTATTCCGAATTGAAGCTCACTGGGAATTCTTAGCATTGTCCACTAATGCAGTCTGTGAAAAAGACTCATGATGTTTTCATACTGATTATTTCACTAGTTTCCCTATTAACCTCATTTTCCTTTTCTCCGCGTCCTAATTTTATAACATTTACCTTACGCTTCTTAACTCTCATGCTACTCTGTGAAAGTTTGTCACAAGAGTTAATCTCGCACAACTTTTGGCAAATGTTCAACTCAGAGCAGAGCAGAAATGTGGAGGTTGCCGGCTTTAATCGCCTCCAATTCAGTCCCAACCCTTCTAGGAGAATATGCAAATTTGGAGTTTTATATGTTATATACAACTTGCAGTGCAAATAACTCGAGTGCAATTGACTGAGAGTTCTCAAGATTTCAGCACAGCCGAAGCTGTGCAACATTCTTATATCTTCCACCTGAGCAACACCGCTCATTCCCACAGCAGAAATGCGACAGAATGGGGTGAATTGTGTTTTAAATCAGGTAGCCAGCGGGAGGCGCGACGACGGAACAAATCGGCCCATGAGCGTTCGACGGCCGAAGAGGAGACGGACGACGGAACGCGGAGAATGAATGGTCGACTTACAAATAAGGCGAGACGTCGCTCGAACTCTGCCCGCGAACTGTTCGCAATCGGCTCGCGATGCCACATTCTCTTAGCGTTCCTTGTCGAGTGATTTACGACCGTTAACGGTGAGTATTGTGATGCGGCAGAGTGAAAGACAGTTCGGCGTTCAGCAGGAAAAGAGCGTCGGGAGAAAAAAACTTGCCGACGACCCGACCGCCTTCACCATCAACACCAACACGGGTCAACGAGTGTTGAGCAGCGTGGCGAACGAGATCGCAAATTTGCCGGCTGGAACTAAGGCCACTAAAGCGCCGATCACAGCGCCTGCCTATCGTCCACTCTCACACACACACACAGCCACACAGCTGGTAGTCGTCGCCACAACTCGCCGATCGGACGGGGACAAAAATTGCGATGCGCGCGACGAAACGATAACAATCGGGGCGATTTCGATGGCGCCGGCGTTGGCAGCAGAGCACAGCGAGTTTGTGCGGCCGTCAGCGAATCGGTGCGCACGCCAACGCGTGCGATTCGCGAAGGCCGAAATTCGCGCGCTTCCTTCCCACCTCCCCTGCTCTCCCGTACCCTCGTCTGTCGTTGTGGTTTGCCGTCGCGACCACCGCCGCCGGCTCGGCCAAGGACGCTGGAACGCGAGGGACGTATGGCGAGATAAATGCTCCACTCTCACTCTGTGTCACTCTCCACTCCAACTACGACTCCGCACTGTTGTTGTTCGCGCTTGGCTGTCAAATATGGATACACACTGCGTGTGGCGCGCGTATTCCCTTTTGTTCGCCAAACATCAGTCGCGTTCTGGTGAGCCGACAATGGCCCGCACCCCTCCGCGATGCCCTGGGTCTCGCTATAGCGGTTGCGACAATATTTTCGTCAATCACTGACAAGTAGTGTGAAGAATGCAGTCGGTCAACTAAGGCATTCAGATTGAAACACGATTGCAAAAGGACGATCTTCATGATTATCGCTTCACTGAGCTTCATCTTGAGCAATAAATATAAATATACATATTTATGCATTTATATAAACGTGCCTTAGCGCTAATACTCAAAAAAAAATTTTGAACTATCAATGAGTAACCGAGTCAGCGCACGAGCAGCAACAAAGGCCCGCTTTCTATCATCATTTTGCATTTGTGGAACGTTTCTGCGACTGATGCAAGCTTATTCTGACACTTACATTGTTTTTTATCTACACCTTTTGAAACAGGAAGTAGATGGAAAAATGAGAATAGTTCTAATCTCCCGAAGAAAACAAAGACTGCTATTCGTCACACCATAAAAATTTAACGCAAATCAGCCGTCTCTGTCCAAGCTGACACTATTAAGGCAAAGATGACACTGCGGTTCAATCAGTACGTCGATAGATGAAGCAAAACGAGTATAAACAGATTTGATTTCAGATAAACAGAGCTGATTTCCTGCACCTTAACAAAAAACCAGGACATTGATTGATGGGAGCGTTTGCAGACGACGCAATATTCCAAGATCGATGACCTGCGCATGCTAGGACTACCTGTTGCGCCTCATGTGCTGTGCAAAAACTCGCGCTCAGTAAAAAATGCAAACAACGTCCTCGCCAACTGAACAATCTGACTGCTAGCAAAATACTAAGTTGCTTGCACTATACTTCACAACAAACACCTGCATAGACGAGCAGAGAGGGGCAGAATGAAATTTGACACTTACTGGGCCCGGTGGAGCACCCTCAACCGNGTTGCTTGCACTATACTTCACAACAAACACCTGCATAGACGAGCAGAGAGGGGCAGAATGAAATTTGACACTTACTGGGCCCGGTGGAGCACCTTCAACCGTTTTCTTGGCCGGTGTAGACCACTCGCGCACGAGGTGAGTCGATTCGAGCAGCGATGTCATCTTGCTTGAATTCGTTAATCAATCTTTGATAGATTACTCAACGTTGAATAACTGTCGGATTCGAGTCTGAAAGATAAGTATACTATCATCAGAAATATAAAGGTGTTCCATGGGCACGCCTAGAGAAGTCATTGAAGAGTGCGCGAAGTAAGCTGTGCCGGAATAAGAGCGTGAAAAAGAAGCCCGAACGCCTGTCCTGAACTACTAGCGAGTGAAGAGTGAGGCATACAGATGCAGAAAAGTGTTGACTTAAACAAGACTACACACAATGGTCCTGTAAAGTGAGCGGCAAGGCGCGATTTATGCTTCCTCTTGTAATGTCGCGCGACACGATGCAGCACACGCAATTGTCAAGAATCAGTCATCCATCTTGATAATTGTTAACAGTACCGCATCGCCAAATCGAAGCATAAACCTCGCCAGAGAAAGATGCAATCACGCTACGGAGTAAACTCATCAGTAAGAAACTGCGAGAAAATCGCAGAACGAAAGTTATAAAGTAAAGAGTGGCTGCTGCGGTCAATTTAACAACGCTGTTGTTTTCGCAGTTGTAGCAATTAGAATTGCAATAAGCGCGGTGATTGGTCGGTTACGGTGTGAGCTTAAAGAATCTTTTCCCCCATAATGGCCCTCGACCACTCAGCACACTTTCCGCAATTCAAATCGCAACAGTTGTGATAACAACAGCATTGTAAAATTGGCAGCGGTTGATAATAATTTTTTGGTGTCCGTTTCGAACTGAACGCTGGAGGGGAGAGGGGAAAACACGAATGCCTAGTGGCAATCGTTTACCGCTGGTATGAGATAAATCGGCTTAAGACACTAAACACAATGGATATAATGGATATACACGAAGAATAAACGGATAAAGGCCAAACAAAAATTCGCAAGGCCGTTGATACTTGATCAACGGCAAAAGCAGAACGTGGAATGAAGTCACTGATTCATTGCAACTTAATGGCAGAAATTCGCAGTGTTCCAAACTTGTTCGCCGAATTATTTCAATTGTCAATACAAAAATCATCATTGTTCACAGCATTAGTTCGCGAAGTCCGACAAGGTCGACATTGGCAACGAACGCACAGTTCTCTGCGCTCGTGCAAGGCAAACAAAAAACACCGTGGGCGGAGAAATTCACGCAACGCAGGATGAAGAGGGATAGCAAAGAGATTTTTTGGCTGCCGCCAAGAAGTGCCGACCGCCAGATCTTTACAACAATCGGTCGTGACGCGAGAAAAAAACATGGAGACAGCGCGCGAAAGTCGCGAGGTGAGAGGCACGATGACGCATGCCAAATACACACAGCTCGTCCATTAAGAGCGGTAGGAGATAGTCGAGTAAGATCGTCAACGCCCCGCGGACGGACTCTGACAGTCTTAGGCATCTCAGTCACCGGTAGAACGGTGGGACCGTGCGGACCGGCAGGCGGGCGGAAGATAAGATCGGCCGCCGGCCATCCATCAACTAGGCCGACGACGGCGGCGGCGGCGGCGGTGATGGCGGTGCGGCGGCGTCGTTCGCTCCTTCGGCCGTCCACGACGATCGGTCGGTCGATTTAGACGTCTCGTTGCGCGTCGACGCACTCGACAGACTACAGAATATGACGGGCAAGTTGGGGTGACGGCGGACGAATGAGGCAGAGCAAAAGGAGAGAAGACGAAGAAGACGCACGGGATTGGCATTGGTAGTAGAAGAGAAGTAGAGGTACACCCGGGTAGCCCGCTGGCAGACCGGTCGGCGCGTAAATGTCTAATTAATCGCAGGGATCGCGCGATGGATAAATTCCGCAGACGGGCGGCGTCGCCTTCTCTCTCCCCCTTCTGCCTTCTCCGCCTCCCTGTTGCGCATGTACAACACGCCCACTGCGCGTGCTCGCGCGCGCACCCGCAATCATGCGCACTTTACATTCGGAATCGCCTAATGGATAGGGCGAGATTTTTAAACTCGCGGCGATGTGTTGTTGTTTTCGCGCGACCGTTGGCTGTGTCACAAAGCGTCGCGCGTAAGCGAGCAGTTTCAAGGACACGGCCAAGACGCACACACGAGGAGAGGGAGATGAAAAATGATCTCTCTCAGCACAGAAGTGGAATACTATGATGCTCTTTGTATCATTGAAATGCTACGCGGCTAGCTCAAACTAGCAGTAAAGCGCGCATGTAAATCTCAACAGAACACTCAATAGACGCAAGTTTGTGCTCGCACCTTGCTTGCTCAGGAACAATATGAGCGAAACCGTCTCGATTACTTGGACTTTTTGTCACCCCCCATCTGCAAACATTGCAAACGTGGCGCAACAGAATAGGCCCGAGCGCTCTATAATCAATGTCACACCTCCTCGCAGTTTATATGGCCATCCAAGTGTTGGGTGAGCGCGCAGTTGAGGGCTAATTACGCTAGTGCTCCGGCACTTTGCTGGTTTCGTCAAACATTTTATACGCGCCTTACCACTTCGCGACTATTCCGCGCACAAAGCATTCGCCATCAATTGAAAACTTTGAATGGGATCATTTGCAGAGAATGAATGCAGTGGAGGCGTCCGTCCAACGGAGGCGGATGAGCGCCGTAGAGGATGAAAAAAGGAAATAGAAAATCGGATAGGAGCGAGAAGAGAACGAGTAGGTTCGTTGTCGATCGACTCGCATCGACAGATTTGATGGAAATTTATAATTGCAGCAGATCGGGGCAAGAAGCAGCAGGACAGCGGGTGGACTGTCACTTCGCAGCCGAACCTTATTTAGTACGGCTGATCACATCAGCAATGAACCTGTCGCATTTTAAACTTGCTTCGACTTATCTTTAAAGTTACGGGTTTTCTTCAATATAGTGTTGAAGCGATTATTTTCATATCTCCCAAGTACTAGTAAACGTTTAAAGAGCTAAGCCAATAGACAGGTTCGGAAATTGCGGAAATAGTAATTTTGTTTCCACAAGGATGTCTAATAATTAAACTTATCGACGGAAGCGGCGAATGGAAGCAGAGAGTTCCGCATTTGTACTACTATTGGGCATACTATAAACGTATACTCACTTGACGAAGAAACTCTCGACGTGTTCGTTCGCGTCGTTCGAGGCGAAAGGGCACAGAAGGAGTCGACAGCAGCGCCTTCGACTAACCAGTTAACGCCAGCAAAAGCGAGACCGAAAGCGTGACAATACCTGGTGCCACGATCCGTTCGACAAATACGTCTCAATTTATATTATTGTGAGTCGTCGATTGTTTGAGCACGGCGCGCTCGCGACGCGCGATCAGAACACGGCGTCGATGCAGACAGAGACAGCAGTCGTAACCGGACAGGGCAGGTTCGATCAGCAAATTCTCAGTTAGCACTACCTCCTACAAGAGAAGCACAAGAACACGGCGCCGCTTGACGGCGGAGAAAGAAAGACTAACTGGCATATATTGTTGTCATACAAGCCCGTTGGCGCCTCAAACCAGACGTTTTAACCGCGATAACATTTAAGACTGTCGGCAGTAAACAGTGCGACTTTTGGACGGTTTTCAGTTAAGCAGGGGATTCCGGGCGCGATATTCGACACGACTTATGATTATTGTAAAAACTGAACTGCAAACAATAAGGGAGCGTGAAAAGGATGCAGAAAGACAGAATGTGTGTGAGTGAGAGAGAGAGAGAGAGAGAGAAAGGGAGACAGAGTGGTCGGTGGCGGGGTGGGCGTGGCGGCAAAACGAAACGAACGCAACCGGACAATCCCGTCTTCAGCGGGCCGCCATCGCCGTCGTCGACGAATAATATAATACTGTTTGCACGGAGCGACGCGCGCAAGCCCCCATACGGCCCGCGTGCCGCAGCAGCACCCGCGGTGGTCTTCTCTCTCTCTCTGTGCGACGTCACATTTGCACAGTTTACGACGAATTGGTCTCGTGCCTTTTAGCGTAGCACTATTGCAATGGTAAATAAGCATGCAGTAGTAGCTGATTTCGTTTTTAACATAATAAAAAGAACAGAAGAGTTTGCTGCAATCGTTGCATCCGCATTATTATTGGACATTTAGGGGAGACTCAAAAAGAAGGCTCTTATGCCGGATTGTGTTCCCGTAAAGCTAGATAAATGAGGCGATACAGTTGGTTAGCACAGAGTCAAGATATGGTAAATTTTAAGACAGAGTATGAACTCGAGCCCGGTTGACTACCGCCTATTGCCTATTCCGACATCCTACAGCAAGGAACACGCTCTAGTCGCAAATAACTTTAGTGCGCTCATGGTCAACCGGTAAAAGTTGCATTACTAATTGCATTACCTCAAACGATCCACTCTTGTTTTAGAAAGTTCATCTGATTCAATTTGTAATTGGCAGTAAGAATCAACTCGTGAACTAATTTAGCGATTACTTCATTCGGTCAATCGAAAACGTCAGCTCGCTCATGAACTGCAGGTAACATTGCCCTCTATTTGTGCCGAGTAAGTCGCATAAAAAATAAACGCAGCACTTAGAGTAGAGAGCGTGGAGCTCATCACTACGGCCTTGATCAGTATCTGCGTCACACATCGACTTGTAAAAAAAGTAATACAGTCCCGCGCAGTATTTTAAGCGACTGTTTGCCAAAATTAGGCAGCTATTAAAAAAGCATGGGCTAGCGACGAAGCACCTATGCACAAAATGGAATTCAGGGCGATCACACATCGAATGGAACTATGTCGAAGTTCGAATAACAAACAAACAAACAATCGACGTCATGACAGATGAGCTGGATGAAAATTGTTCGCATTCCGGACGGACGGTTGATATGTCACGTGACTCAAACACGCCCGCCTACGTCAACACGTCCGCGAATGTTTCTATTTGTGTTTCGCGAACGCAAAAATGCATTTTTCCGCATGGTCCGCCAATCGCCGAAAAGGAATTGGCCAGCATTTCGCCGCCTCCAACAAAGAGAAGAAGAATGAACGCCTCAGCCTACGACTGCCAACATTTTGCCAGTGGCCAGTACGCACGACACGACAAAACCACTTGCCGAAGCTGACCGCTGACCACTCACTGCCTAATCAACTGGGCCTGAGAACGGAGCGCGCTGGAACTAGGGATCTGTACGCGATCGTCGCAGATTTGCGTATTTGGATTCGCCTGATTTGATACATCTAGTCACGACAATACCTCGGAGGTTGAAACATTTGAATTTACAAAGGTCTCATTTTAAACCTACGATATCAAAACGCGATAAGAATCGGTAAGTAAACGTGAAAATATGCTTGTCGTCGGCCAAAAGGCTCAGGGATGCTGCAAGAATAAAGTAGCAGAGGATACATAGCATTTTGAAATGATGCATTTCGGAAGCGATTAACTAGCGATTAGAAGACCGACTTAATCCATAGCTGTGCACGTCCATGCCGCACGTTGAAGATCAAGAGAAGTAAAATAGAGCAAAAAAGTCAGTAGCAAAGTTGCGCGTCCTTCTGTCCTACGCAGTGGAGGGGCATGGGGTGGTGCGGCACGTTTGCGCTGGGCGCGCTGGGCGCGCCAAGAAGGAGGGTCTTTGAGGCGGGCCGCCGCGCGCACTGTCACCAAGGGCGTCGACTAGCGCTCTACGAGATGGTCTCGTTGACTCAATCCGCGCCGTAAGTCTCGTAAGAGCAATTGTGTGGACCAGCCCCGTCGAGAGGATGAAAACGCCCGCCGGCGCGACTGTCCGCCTCCTCGCTCAAATCCTGACCGTTTCCGCCCCAATGTGCCGCGTGCGCGTCATCTCTCCGCCCACCGACCTCTTCAATTCGACGCAATCGAACACTGCTCCCTGTACATCCAAAATTGCACAATGTAGAAATATGCGTAATAACAGTTTGAAAAAGAGTAGTTATGCGACATTGTGAAGTGCAATCTTTGATGCGTGTCCTTATAACGTCATCAGCGTTGGAGCATTTTGATGTCTCTTTCTAATCAATATCTTGCTCATTCACTATTTCAATCTTAGTCGTGTTCCTGCTACTTTCCATTCTCATTTAAAAATATATCCAAATTTTCAACAGAGCTTTCTTTCTTTCTTTTCTTTTGCACCTTTTCGTACTCTTTCTTAGTGCAATATTTGCCATTCTGTTGGCGCCGATTGTTTATGCTAATACAAAACATTCCACATTTAATATTTGAAACGTTTAAATCTAATTACTTCCAACGAGGTAATATCTGAGTCTAACTGAATCTAATGCAGCACATTTGTGTTGATGGCGAAATTTTGAGCCGATTCGTTGAGCTGCAGCAAGAAACAAACGACTGAAATGGTTCGCACATTTTTGCGTTATCCGTTGCATTATATCATACCTTCAATCTTTTATATCTGATTAATATAAACATCCACAATGAAACAAATCTCCACATTTTATCTGGTCAATATCGACGCACATGTACAATCGATAATAAAACCTACCATAACACACAGGTAATATATGGGACATACCCATCAAAAATGATACAAGGATGCATAAAACATTTTTACTAGAACACACCATGAGATTAAGGAATATCACTGACCGCACGATAACTGCCCAAGTAAAGCTGCTGGAATCCCCAAGCTTATGAAATCCTGCAAAGTTTGTTTCGATCAGTATCTGTCAATTTCTGTATTTCATCTCATAAGGATAAGTAATACACACGCGTTCAATTTATAAAACTTATTTTGGATCGTACTGCTTCTTTAATTGCATAAATGACTGAATGCAACTCACATTTCGGTGATGACGGCGTCTTGGTCGTTAGGATGTGTAAGTTGAATGATTTTCTCCTGCTCCGCTTTCTTGCGTAGTTGCTCAGTGCGCAGACATTTGTACTCTTCAGACGCCTGAGCGATTTGCGCTTTTGTCTCGAATTCCAATCTTTTCACTTTCTCTTCCTCATCCTTAGATTAAAATATACTGATCAATTTATACGATGAACAAATATCATGCGCCGGAGACATTTCACCTGCCTCTATGTTAGCTTCTTCAAAACTTGGGCTTAAAGTGTGCACACTACGGTCACAAAGTGTATGTAGTAAAACTGTATGAAAAGTTTTTGCGACCAAAACGCGAATATAAGCCTTGGTCCAATGCACATATGACCAGATTGAGAGTTCCAAATAAAACCTTATTCTTCTTGTATTCAGGACCAAAATCCATCGTTGACAATAGTCCCTCGCAGATGAGCATGGGCTTTCTGCTGAGCGGTCAGCGGGAGAATGATCAGTTTAAGGTCATTTAGACAATTTAGGTAGAAAATGAAAGCGGCGAACGACGAGCCCAAAAACATTTACATTCCATTACACAAAAGCGAAAATATTATCAATGCATTCTTGTTACTCGCGTGGCTAGTTCCCCATACATTTGTAAAAATTTTCAAGTAAAACTGACGCCTAAAATACATCTTCAAATCACCAGCTCAGAGTGTCTGGATCAAATATTATTTTATCGCTTCTTCCTCTGTAACATACCTTAAGAGCATCGAATTCCTGATTATTCCGAGTATTTAAGGCGATCTCTTCGCGGCGTTGTATTTCTCTCAACTCTTCTTCTTCATCGGCTAGTTGCTGTTTAAGGTCTTCAAAATTTTCTACCGCTTTCGTCACTTGCTTATCGGAATCTTGTTCGTGACCAATTATTGTTTCCTTGACGTCATGCGCCAATTCTTTTGTTTTTTCAGCTGAAAAGATGTGCGTTTCATTCAGAAACTGATAACATACAAAAGACGATGGGAAAATTATGCAACATTTTGAGAAGCGTTATTGTAAAGACATATTACGTGTAGTATAACTTGCCACTGAACCCTACCCTCACTAAAGCTCAACAACTGAAATCCGAGAGATTAGTTGACGCAGCGTCATATTTCAGCAATTTGTCACTTAGGTGAAAAGTTTGAGACAACAACTTTTCTCAGATTTCAGTGACTGAACTTTAGTGAAACAGCGTCCGGACGGCAACCGAGTGCTACTGAACCTGGTCATCCAAGTATTATAAGAAGCAAATATAAAAGATGGGTCTTCAAAGATATGTAAAATTCGCCGTAATAGTTTTGCTCAGATTAATATTCATTGTTGTTAAAGCAACGCTGAGTGCAGAAAGAGTAAAATAGATCAAATTTGAAGTTTCATCTGACGGCTCAGGGCAAGTGCCGATACGCAACGTGTCGCGTACGACGGCACAAGACCGCAATGCCCTCCTTAGCTCCACCGATGCCCCTAGTTGCCTCTCAGAATTGGTCTCTTCGAGATTTTTCAAAGTTTCAATAATTGCATTGTTAATATTTGATCATCTTCAACACAAATGTCAACCCACATTCCATTGCTTTCCTCCGTTATATTCCTATTAGCAAGATTTAAATCTTATAGAACACCTTTCATGGTTATCAATCTGAACAAGGAATAAGCTTACCGGCTTCAATAATTACTTCCTTCGCCGCGTCAAAGCAGCTTGCTATCTGGCTCTTGCGGCCTTCTGGCACATCGTTCCGTTGATTTTCTGAGCGGTTCATATCAAATGGTTCACTTGCGATTCAACACTGTAAGAAAGGGGTGATTGAAGCTCAAGTGCTGTGTTACTACTACTGTTGTGCCGCACCAACCACCTGGACTTTTATACTGCTCCACCCGATTGGCATGTTTACGCCTTGGCTAGCGTTGTATGATGTCATCGGTTTTCCGCGATGAAACAGCACCCAGTGGCTGTTCGCCGATCGATATCCTAACTGCGGCCGTCGTTTAAATGGTTGTCAGAATGGTTTTGTTTGTGCCAAAAGAGTGAAAGCGGGACTTCATATGATAATTCAAAGTTCAGAATATCTCAGTCTCTGTATCGATCAAGCTGTGATATGCAAGAAAGTAGGCCGGAAGTAACAAAGCAATTAGCCTATTCTTCGTTGCTGTTGCACAAATTGAGTCTCGAACGGATCACCCTGATAGAAGTAAATTGCGCGGGTTTGGCGCTGAAAAGTGCGCGAAACCGCCAGAGCGACGAGCACAACACAAACGAAACGAACGGTGTGGTGCTAGTTTCCTGCCAACCGTGTAAAGAACTTTTTTTACGAATAGGCTAATTTGCAAGTTTGAGAAAGTTTCTTTTTGGACACTGACTTGACGACAGCGACGTATAGAACGAAGAGATGGCTGGCTTCGACGATCCGGGCTTGTTCTACCATGATCGCTTCTTCGCCAACGACGACAACATGCCGGACGATGGCCGAGAGATGATAGCCGAATATCGCGACACTCTTTCGCAGTTTAAGCGCTTCATCCGCGAGTTCAATGTCGGCGGTTTCGGCATGATCTATCGGTGAGATAGCTGAACACCAGTATTCATCTTTATTCATTTATTCATTATTTAAGTACGAGAAGAATGATCGAGTTTGCCTTTGTCGCGTAGGCCGAATGATGCTTTGTTCAGCAGTGTGGCAATTGATTTGTGTATTTATTTCGAATTTTCACATCTAATTCATGAAAGCACAGTTGATCTTGGATC
>NIUQ01003365.1:0-17826 GCA_002796945.1 Plectus sambesii
GTTCGGAGCGGCGGTGGCCTTGGGCGCTTCTGGCGCAATCGATTTCTTGATTTCCTGGCGCTGCTGTTGCTGCTGGGGCTGCTTTTGCACTGTTTGCCGGCCTGAAATAATCCATTGGCTACCGATTCTTATTAACTTAGCATCATAAAAGGTAAAGTGAGCAACTGCACTTTTGTTTCCCCAAAGCTCTCTCTTATTCTTGTACGCAATTTGAATGGAGCTTGACAAACTATTGCTACGTATAGCAAACACTAAATTAACTGAATTCACAGGAGTAAATTAACTTAGTGAAACCAACTTATGTTGTAAAAGCTAGAATAGCGTGGTAAAACTGAATATTCTCAAATTTACTGATAAAATTTATCAAGCCTCTCAGTTCGTTTTCAAGTTATAAACATTTGTTCTCACTTCATTGAGCACCGCTATAATACCAAGTGCAGCAGTTAACAATGACCGTTAGTACCGTGCGACAAACTGGAAAGCAAACTTCACATACCACCTGATGCGTGCTTCTCATTCTTCGGGTTCTTATAAGCGTTAGGGTTGAGGCAGGCATTCTCAAAGTAGACCACTTTGTCGACCTCTTCCTTGGCAAACACCTCTGGCATCGATTCGGCAGACTCCGTGTTCGTGATGCACTCGCCTTCTTCATAGAAGAACATTGCAGACTGAAATTTCGTTCATTTGGACACAGATATAAAAATTTCTATTGAAAAAACGTCTTCATCCCTGCAATTCATTAACCAGTAATTATCAATTCAGCATCAATACAACTGAACCGTCGAAGCAGGCTCAACTACTGCCCCAAGATTCAAGTGAAAGAAAGCCAAGTAAATGAGTTCAGTGCATTGAAATGTTCGAGAAGTGCAATAAAATCGCTGCCACCCCGATTGGCAGTGACCTTGAAATCGACACCAATCATCTCGGATCAACTTTCGCGGACCGTTAAGGGAATATTTACACTAAGTGCATCAGATTAGATTGCGGACCGCATTGCAACGCCCGCGATTGCAGATAGGAGATGCAGGTCGTGATTACAGATACTTCGATTGACGAAGGCGTCCCAGATCCTTGGCGATGCGCCCTTCATTGAAAGTCGGTAAAAGTCGAACTTGCGATTGCATGATACTTCATGCAATCTTTACAAGTTCAACTCGGACATGTAAATTCACCCCAATCATCCCAAATTCAAAAAATGACCATACCTTGCATGGGAATGCCTCATTCAGGCAAACGGCGACGCACTCTTCGAGCGTCTTGACGATAGTGGCGTTCTTGGCGTAGCCGACGAGCACAGCCTGATCTGCTCGGTAAAAGTGCGACTCGCCGCAGTCGAGCGGAGCCGAGCCTGAAAGTCGGAACGATTAGGATAATCTGCTTTATTGTACTTGCAGTTACACTAGCTGCTCTGGGATTTTATATATAAGGGGTCACTGAAAAATTCTTGGCCTGAGCAGGAATGAATCCCCATTCATGTCTCCTTCCCACTTAGGATACGAACTTTTCAGTCCCCCCTACAATCTTGCGAAAAACGGCTTTCGCACACGGTCTCATGACGGCATCAAAAAATTTCTCGAGTGAAGAGCAAAATTTAGCATACTCAAGAGTTTGTTCGCGCAGAATAGCGACAAGCGGGCTCAACCCACTCGACAGGACCCTATTTCGATGAAATGAGTTCATCGAATTCTGAAATAAGCTGCCTGCGTCCAATATCTTTGATTAGAGGTAATATGTATCTGACTAACAACAGTTAACCTCTCAAATATCAGTGAAATAGGACGCAGCACATGTTAGCCATGGATAATATCGGTGGCCTCCATTAATTTTGTTCTGATGGAAGAGGGAATATTGCGGGAGCAGGAAGAATATACTTACTGGGCAGACAGAACTTTTCGAAGAAGCGCTCGCCGGGTGACGCTCGAACAGAGGCGATGCCGTCAGGTTTGCTCTTCTCGCGGAAGATTCTGCATGAAAACGACACGTGGTCGTAGTTAAACGACGCACACAGAATAGTGCGACCCTTTATGTCCTGAAATAGGCTCGATTACTTGCGGAAGGTTGCAGACCGCTGCAGTGAAAAACAACAATTGGCAGCTATTGAATCAGACCCTTCACCCTTGAAAAACAAAGCACTATTCGGCGGTTAAAAAAGCGCTTTAATAACAATGTGGGCTTAATTTAATGAACTTATTTAATTTTGCCTGATCTAGATAGTTTTATCAAACTTGCTCTGATAATAAATACAGGGTAGTAAATTAACAGAAACAGAAAGTGGACGCAAAAGAAATATTAGTAATATAAATTAGCCACCTTGCTAACCTAGTTTATTCAATTTTAATTTCCAAGTTTTGAAACACCCAACGCTAACCGAATTAAACTATCGTACCTTATTATCAGAGCACATTGTAGCGCACTGTTCTTCAGTAACATCGCCGTAGAATAAGACGTTCGTAGAAGTCAACTGGACATTGTCGGAGACGAAATATGCGCTGACTTTATTGTCGCAAAGGGCTGAAAAACAAAGATTACTTAAACCGTGAGTTGGGTCTGAAGGGGCTTGACGGCAGATAAGGTACAAAGCTACGCGACCTGCTGAAATCCTCTATTATTCCGAACTGCCCTCCAGCTGTTTCACTCGTTGATTATCTACGCGCTCAGGACATATGATCAGTAGCATATATTCCTATGGACCGATCCTTTCTATAACCCGAACCATCATCGGCGATCCGTTCTGGGATGAACGGAAGAGGCCTGGGACGTCCCCATAATCCCTTCAACTATGGTGCCCCAAAATCAGCTGGCTGATCTGTTTTCTTTGCCAAATAAATATTAATCCTCCCACATATATTTTCGGTCAAGGAGCGCAAACGTTCAGATCACTTGCAATCAATAAATGCCAAGTTGCGCAATATTTACTTCGGACAGGGGGCTTACGAAGTCAGGCGAAGCGAATTTTTACTCAAATGACTACGACTGATACTGTTTCATTGTTCTTTACGGTCAATACCAAAATGACTCGTTAATTCATATCAGAAAAGCGCAATAATCTTTTTTCGACAGTCAAGTCTTGTCTGATGATAAATAATTTTGATCAATCGAAAATGCAGTCTATTTCAGTCATCAAATATTGTATAAGGAACCAATTAATTACCTGTACAGCTGTACGGTAAGGAACGAGATCGCAATTCATTATTCACAAATCAAAGTATATTACGTGTTTAAATATTTGCACAAAGCCTCAGGATTGACAACAGGATCTAAGGTTAACTAAACAGTATCTAGTTCCCAAGTGAAAGTTTAGTATGGATAGAAGGGATCTAAAACGATACTACACAGGGACGCTATACAATACGGTAAGAACCTCTATGCGTGTCTCCAACGACACAATCTTAGAACTCAAAACGACTGCTGCTAAGATTAACAACTAAATCCCAGAAAACCATGATCACTCTTTTATTCTTATTTACCTCCATCAGCAATCACGACGCCGCTTCGAATTCGCGTCAACTGAGACGAAACACCGGACGCAGCTTGCTGCTGAGCTGAAGCAGCACAAATGGCATAAATCGCCGCCAGAAGCGTCACGACCCATGGACGAGCAAAGACAGCCATATTGCAACGCAAAGCTGAGCCAATTCCTGCGCCAATTCACAGATGCGAGGCACACCGCCGGGGTAACGGGTACTTACTGATCGCTTTCTTCGCGACCAACTGACTGTGGCCCCGGTCGAGAAAGTGGGTCATCGACGTGGTCGTCCGTTTTCTAGGTCACTGAGCCGTGCGCCGTCTCGGTCACTAGCAGTGACGCCCGACAAGGTACCACTTTCCCCCTTGATCAAGGTGACGGCAACGGCAGTATCACTCGGTAATTGTCGTCACGTTCTTGTAAATGCAACTCTACTGCCGTAAACATCCTCACTTAAAAACAGTCACGCTCTCTGAGCCGCGTTAAGAGTTGAATTTGGACGGAATACGCCTTGAGGCTATATGTGAGCCGGAAAAGAGAAAGAGCAATAGTGAGAGAAGCAACGTAATCCTGAAATGCAGCGCATCTTTAACTGTTCAATCCAAAATGAATGAGTTTGCAAAGGTGCAAAACATCAAAGTGATCAGAACTACATCTTCTTTGCAAAATATTACTAAACCGCATCCACCATAAATACTGTCCTTCAGTCTTTACTTTCAAATTCAATCCGCCTTCCAATTAATCTTTAAATATCATTGTATTGCTTGTCGGGTCCATCCAATGTGCGACCTGGTCGCGATACACCCGTCACGCTCGACGAAAAAGGCGTCGCCTTGCCCGCTGATTAAATCGCTACCCGTATCCCTGATTGGATCGAACGGAGGCAAATATTAGTTTCTGTGCGACTGCTGTCGTGTTGTTTGATGACGCGCGGGCCCCGTAAAATTCGCTCATGCACTTATGGATGATTTTAAAAGCAAAAACTTATGCCGAAGCCGAGGCTAGGAACGATTCATTCCGTTATATGAAACATGCTTGTCCATGACTGATAACATTGTTGCTGTCTATCAGTGGTGTAATTTAAAGACCACTCAGTAAATATCACCATCATGCTGTTATTTTACTCACGAAGGGCGCAGATCTCAAACCAGAGAAATGGAAGCGGCCTATTTTCTCAATTAGAGCATCAGTACAAGAAAGCGATTTTTCCCAGTACGCATCATTGATACTGTTCCTGGATTATGAGAGAGAGGGGAGCTACCGGTCGTGGTAGAGCACTTTGCAAGATATGGCAAAATGCCAAAAAGCTTATGCATTAGGCGGTTCTGCTCGCCATCTACTTTGTTGTACATGTGCCTGGTTTGAAGTCTGTCACTAATTCAACGATAGACATACAGGTGCCGTGACGTAGACGGCGAAAGTGCCACTGTTGCCGTAATACAACTCCATTTCACTCTTTGACCGTCACTTTTCGTCATCATAACACGCACCATCGTTCCATTGATCTTCGCAATGACCACATTTAAAGATTTATATTCTGTAATGCGTATCTAGGCCACGCATCGTGCCGCAGGAGGTCCAGGTGACGCTTTCTTCAGATCCAGTCGGTCATTCTGTGATGCATGTTGGCATCTGGGCGATATATTGCAGTAAACCCTTTACTTCGCCGATAAGTGGCGCCGCATGATCAATTTTACCTTTTCAGGCGTCAAAAATACTTTGAAAAGCGTGGGTGGAACTGTTAGTACGATTATCAGTAATTCTTTCATTTGTATGTTACAAACCTCGCAAGTATTTGCTATACCGTATAAAGAGAAATAATGGCGAACCCGGAGATAGGAACGATAATTCAAGAAGAGATGAAAGAGTAAAACAGTGTTTCAAGATTGCTCAAAATATAGTATGCTGGATGCCTTATGCGCAACGGAGCAAATCTCCGGCTTACTAAAAGTAATCCACGACGGCACTTCTCTTTCTGCTGCAACCGACAGTTATTTTCACTTCCAGACCAACATGCATTACAACGTTACATAGCACCACGAAAAACAAGCTCATCGTGCCACTCCCAAACTAATTCGGTATTTGAATCTATTTGTTGTACTGCAGAACAACGGTGTGTCCGCGTACTTGGACGAATTAACCCATTCGACAACGAAGAAAACATCAAAGTAGGTCAAAATGTATTTTTACTCTGGCAATCATCCGAGTCGACGGTGAGAGTTGAAAATCGAATTAGTAGGCAACCGACGTGCTGCTGACGCTGACTTTTCGCCGGCAATCGTCGTTCACGTGTTGCGCCTTTGATGAATGATCCATCTATTTGCGATCCGCTCAACCTTTTTCATTCACATTTAAAACGCAAACGGCCCAGACACTCCAAACTCCTAATGGTGACAATCCCGATTATTCGTCAAAACGTACACTTCTTGTGCCATCCCTGATCTTCAGTGCAACTGTTAACATTGGTGTAAAATTTATATTCATTCAGAAAACGATAAAACACAAATTTTCGCCAACAGATTTATACAAGAATAGGCAAATGGTAAACTCTCGCATCAAGCGAATATTTTAGCAACCATCAGACTGGAACAATGTTTAATGCACCATATTTTCAAACCGAGGCTTATTTCATAAACTGGTAAGAATAGAGAATTAAGTCTCAATTTCTCAATTCTCGACAGTTTCATGAAACAAGTCCCTGGAGGAAAAAAGTGCCCTGGGAGAGCGAAGTATAGTAGGCTTTCCAACTGGAAATTCAAGGAAGGAACTCCGAGTTAAGGTGCGTTGAACCAGTTTCACGTCGTGCATTTAAGTTATACTGTGCTAAGTTAAGTTAAGTTATAATCGACGAAATGGCAAAGCATATCTCTTAAGTATGGAGCGCGCTTCAAAATTACAGCTCGGATAAGTATGTTTAACTATTGGAAGTATATTCCCTTTTTAAATCCGATCTCGAATTATGGCAGTATGTTCAGTGCTTTGCACGTAAAGTAGGATGCAGTCGCTATCTATCGACTCCGCCGGTATTTAAGCAAATGGTCTGATACGAAAAATCAAACCGGTTTAAGCGAAAGTACAAAAAGGGCATTTATCGATTCTTCAGTTTCAAAGCTGGCGCTAGAAAACCAGCGTTACAGAATTATCCATATCATAGGACAGCGCGTAAAAACATGTTTCTATCGGTTTTTTCGTCAACGAAGAGCAGCGCTGGTCGCTATCCATTTTTCAGGTCGGTATAGACGACTTCAACCGCGGAATTGTGCACATCCATTAAGCCCGAAAGTTGATAATGGGAATACAACGATTTGACCGAAAACAAAAGTACTTCAACTGCTCGGGAATCAATGGTTCGACAAATGTCTATGTACGACAAAGAGAACAAATTTGTAATGATCAAGTAGGATTCAGTTCAATCCAAGTGCACAAGCCTGATGCACAAAGAAATAGTCGGCTTCAGTCATTGCCAAATTATATTACAAACAGTGAAACTTTAAAAGAACACCAGATGAAGTATAACTTGTTCACTTGCTCCATTAATACTTGTTCAATACAAAAGATAGAATAATACAAAGGATCAGAGACCGGGATGCCAGCGAGTAAAACTGTCGGTCGTCGAAAGATAAAGCAAGCATATACCGTAGAATTCGTTTATAGCTGTTTCGGTTATAACGGTATTTCGCTTATACCGGTCAAGATTTTCAGTCCCAAAGCGTACTTTCGCATACAAAGAAGTTCGGTTATACCGGTCAAAATTTTTCGGTCCCCGGTGACCGCTATAAACGAATGCCACTGTACTGTGATCATGTTGAAGAAGAGAAATATAATTAAGGATTTCCACGGACGTATTCGATGCTTTTGCTGTTGTTACACGTGGAGCAGACCCAGTCGGCGAGAGGTTCGTTCTGAATCATGGCAAAAGCATCCGGCGTCAATCCGCTGCATTCCTGATGAAACCAATTGTTACAGCCCTGACCAGCCGCCGTGCACTGAATGCCCTGTTCATCGTCCTGAAACGATTTAACCTACGGTAGAATTTGTTCGTGCTGATCTCGCTTATATCAGCAATTTTGACCGATCCTGTAAGTATGTATAATTCAATTTTACTGTATTTATTTTTTATGTCGCGCTTACATCTACTCCTAGACGTCGTTAACAAGTTATTTCTGTAGATGGTTCTGTATTACACTAAGTATATGAATGGATTTCTCGCAGTTGAAGCAAGTTTTGGAAAGGACGACTGTCTCTTAGAGCGCCAACAGACAGCAACAAAATCCCTCAAGCGATGAAACTGGCGCTGCATGCAAGTTAATCGTTGTCTGGCGAGAAATAAACGACACAGAAATCATATCAGAAACAAATACAGTCGAAACCGGATAAGTGCACAAATTTTTCGTGCCCGGTCGATGTGCGCTTATCTGGTTTCGACTGTAATGAAAATAATGAAAAAGTCGAATACCTTGATCTCCCTCCTGCAACCATCGCAGTAGTGTATGGGCGGAGCGTTGTTAGTCGCATGATGGGCAAACATGGAGTGATGATAAGGCGGAGGTGCATAAGCCATTCCGGGGCCGAGGGGGGCGGAGGGGGGCACCGCGCCGTTGGTGCTGTGGCGAGCGACGGGCAGCGGGTCGTCGAACGGGTTGCTCAGCGACACCGTCTCCCGATCGTCGCTCTGTTGCGGCACACCGGGTGCCTCAAATCAAATAGAATTTGCCGTCAATCACACAATTTGCAATTGAACAGTGGCCAATCATACATCACTTTTTGGTCAATGGTTATCTTGCTCATAAGTTCTATATATGACTCGCCATGTTCGTCACTATCCACTTCACTTCTGCTCTCTAGAGTGCACTCGCGAATCTCAAGTTTTGTACACTATTGCAGTTTAGTGCGTCATTCACTTCAGATGACAAATGCCTAACATCAGTACAGGGTGGCGCAAACGTTCTAATACCACTTTTGAACGACCGAACGAACGAAAGTGGAATCAGAACTTTTGCGCACCCTGTACAATATAACCAGTACAGTAATTGTATCGCCGTACAAAATTCCACTCCTTGCCCTAAGCAGGCGTTCGCGGGTGTGGAAGGTTTCGCAGAGAGCTAAATATATTGTACTGGTGTTACGCGCTTGTCTTCAAATGTCTCGAAACTTTTGATAACTGCGGGGGAAAATTTAACGCGAAACACGTCTTAAATAGAATAAATTTCAACATTCGAATTGCAACTGAACGCCCTTAATACCGAACATCGCCGCGTTTCTGCGCTATTTTAAAACAGATGAAAAACCAAAGCGAGAAATTAGTCAAGTATTTAAGCAGCGTTGATATTCAGCGGATTTTTCTCGTTCTATCTTGTTGCGGTAAAGGGGAAGGAATGGTTGGACATTAATACCATCCATTGCAGCCCTCTAATATCCTAAGAGCTCCTCAGTAATAAAAAATATGCAATTAAACAAGAGCCCAAACAGTGAGGTTCTATTGGACGTCAAAGCGTAGAACATGTAGTTCTGCTGTCTCCGTCAATTTGTCAGCGTATCGACTACACACAAACGACGCGTAAAAACACCTGCACAGCGGCAGAGGATTTGCCGCGCTGAACTAGTTTGGGGACGTGCGCGCGCCTGAATTTATATTCTTCCGGCTCGCGTATAAGCGCCGAGCAGCCGTGTTTAACCTCTTTGCTTTAGAGAAAGATTAACATCGAAAACACGAAAAACTACGGCATCGACATTGAAATAACTTTTGAATTTCGCGCGGGTACAGTAGTCAAGTAAACGAGAGAATGGGAATGGTTTCATTTCGCACGGCAAGTATACTTGGTATGCAGGGAGGGATTAGCGAATTTTTTGATAACCAACATGGAGCTAACACGATAAAAAGGAGATTCTAGAATTTCCACTCGAAATTTCTTTATCAGTAACAGAGCGCCCAAAGGGAACTCCGAAACGGCAAACTGGCGCGCAGAAAGCTGTGGTACAAAGTTATGTATTACAAAATGAAAGCAGGAAGAATTCCTTTTTATGGGACTGAGTTTACCGCTTGAACCTTATCGTTGCAAGACCGGAACTTTCTTTTCTTTCACTGAAGAATAAATTAATACAGGGTGGGTCAAAAAAAAGGTCAGTGGGGGGTTATTTCAAAGAAGAGAGCGAGCGACCTCAAACGACCTACCACGAAGGATAGCCCTTGGGTGGTCCCTCAAATCGCGGGGGTGGGCGGGAACTGCTACCTCAACGTGTACCTGGTACAGGCAAAAAAGTGTCGTAACCACTTTCCGGAAAAGTCACTTTCTTGGTTCCCTGAAGTGGGAAATGTGCGCACAGCGGCCGGAAGCTGTTGAAACATGATCTCCAGACGAAGACGCATCGATTGGTATCCTGAAGTCACCAGATACTCTCAGGGTAACTTCGCGGCGGGACCCCAAATGTTGACTCAGTTGATGGGGTGTGGCAAATCGATTTTTTTCGTTTTTTCGCAATTTTTCTGAATTTTTTTCATGATTTTCTTGTTTCCCATGAAATTTGGGGGCTTATAGTGCTTAATGACTGCATTATCATCAGTACTATTCGAGTTTTACTGAAAAACGATTAGCAAACGAAGCCAGCCATTGGTGCCGAGGTACTGTATTTGTGACCAACTTTTTGAGTAAAAAATAGATAAAATCGAATAAAAAGGATTCATTAAGTACTATAAGTCCCCAAATGTCATGGAAAACAAGAAAATCATGCAAAAAATTCAGAAAAATCGCAAAAAATAGGAAAAAACGATTTGCCACACCCTATCAATGGAGTCAACATTTGGGTTCCCGCCACGAAGTTACCCTGAGAGTATCTGGTGACTTCAGGATACCAATCGATGCGTGGTCGACTGGAGAACATGTTTCAACGGGTTCCAGGCGTTGTGCGCACATTCCCCACTTCAGGGAACCAANCGACACTTTTTTGCCTGTACCAGGTACACGTTGAGGTAGCAGTTCCCGCCCACCCCCGCGATATAAAGGCCCACCCAAGGGCTTTCCTTCGTGGTAGGTCGTTTGAGGTCGCTCGCTGTCTTCTTTAAAATAACCCCCCACTGACCTTTTTTTTGACCCACCCTGTAGTATGCATCTGCTAAATAACTAAACGCGCAATAAGAGTTGTATTAAATGAAAAACCAATTAAGACAACGCTCTGGGACCATATTATAACTTTCACACCAGGCACCATAGCACTTCAAAACTAGCAAAAAAACTTACGCCGATCGTATTAGGCGGTTGAATGAATTGTGCCATAATATTCTTGAAAATACGATGTTTGGTGATAGAAAACGGCAGTGACGTATAGAGGAAATAAGGGGAAAGATGAAAGACGTTCAGATCAAAGTGATGAGATCAGAGAATGAATTGGATTTCCAAGCCGTCGTTGACTCTCAGCTGAATGTCGACGCCGTTAGGCATAAGCCAATAAACGGCGACGCCTAGCAGCGGGGCGCGCGGCAGCCACCTAAACAGTCATACTTTGTTCTCGCCCTAACTCAGCGGCGAATGGAGCGCCTCATGGTGGGCGCCACATTGCTTGATCGCAAATCAAACGAATGGCTACGTGGCGTTACGAAAGTCAAGGACGTCGTTGAAGAAGCTCGAAAGCGCAAGGCACGATGGGCCTGGAACATCGCCAGAATGGATAACGACCGCTGGGCAAAGATCATCACCGAATGGTGTTCATACTTTGCATTTTGACTTTTTAGAGTATACTTTTATTAGATGTCAGAGGCAGATTTCTACTTTTGGGATATGAAAAGTTAGGGATTGCGAATGTAGAGCTGTAGTGGGAACGGAGTCGGCACGTTTAAGGTCCTGAATACTCTATTAACTTATTGAATTTAGTTTTTGAATGTGAAAGAAGTAATGATGCATTTTTGTTACATGTACGACGAGCGCCGCCCATACTTCAGGAATTTTGAAAAATTGTTCAACATCTAATCTTCTATTTTGAAGTACATTCGATTACAATTTGCATCAAACATTCTCAAGTATACTAACAGCTAAAAGTGTGGGGAACATATTTATTAATAAAACGATGCTAGACATAACAAAAACCGAGATTTGAGAAAAATTGTGGAGATACAAAGTATTCGTGAATATTCAAGTTTAACGAAAGCTGAACGCACCACCAGGCCAGACGAAAGAGAACACAGAACGTATGCGAAGTGGTTGATTCGTTCAGCATGCAATAGCTATCGCATCCAGATTGATGCTCGACTGTGTCTTGGTTGTAATTAGAATGCAGAAGATTCCTGAATCGTCGTTGTCAATCACTCTGAAAGCCAAGGATTGTTTAATTCAATTGATTGCCAACACTAATAAGTCGCGGGTTTATTTGTGACGTTGAATGGCTAATTAGGCTTTTATGTTCAACATTACGAAGGAGAAGATTATACGGTCCGCAAGTTTGACTATAACGATTTCACTACAAAGTATACGAATCCTGATGATGTGCGTAAAGTAAAAAGAATTCATTTCCTGAGCAGTAAAGATTGACAACATAATTGTCCCAATAGAGGAAAAAGTAAAAACGAAGCTCAACGCAGTGATAGTGTGAAACCTTCGGCGCCGATATTTGCAACCTAGCAGACGGAAAACCTAACTACTGCGTACGCGATGAAAAAGAAACACGGCACAAAAATAATCGCACCTTCCCAATAATATGCTATGATATATCAGACTATGTTCTCAGAATTCGATCCGCAACAAGAAAAGAGCAGTTAGTCGGCTCAGAGCAGTCAGAACGTTCGTTTTATTCGCCTACGACGTCAATTTACTGACGGTGGCGCATGCCCAGGCAGAGGTCGAGACTTTCCATGCTGTAGCTCTACTTCAAGAGATTGCCTTATTTTATAATCAAGCTAGGGGTTACTTTTGTTTTACTTAATTTTGTTTAGTCAAGTTTACTCTAAGTTCTGAATTTTAAGGCTTCATAAAGTTAACAGCCAACAACCGATGATGAGTCCTGTTTCATACAGTCATCAAATTTAACACAACCTTATCAATTATGCATTATGCATTCTTGATAGCAGTGTGCAAATTTCAGTAGCCAAAGCATCGACTGACGAACTTTATAAAGCCTTTTAGGCAAAGCTCGACTTCGTTAAAGCTTGCAACGGTCGCAGCATATGGTTGGCCAATTTCCGTTCCAAATTTGGCTACAGTCCAACTTTCCCTGTTCCCTGACTCGATCCGCGGAATTCGAGCCAAGCGCTGTGTGCGAAGATGCAGACAAGTTCAGCAGAATCGTCTTACTGCTGTATAGAAGTTGATTTCTCGGCTAAATTTCTGTTTGTCTTTTACTGCCTTAGTTCCTTTTTTGATCCTTTCAATGGCGATATTATAGACACGCGCTCCTTTTGTGTCTGCGTGATTTAGTTCGTGTCGTTTTGTCATTGAATAAGGTTAGAAACGCAGATAGCTTCAGTGATCTCGTTGTTTTCTTTGCTTCTTGCAGTTTATCTTCTCGATGCAGGCGTTGTTCTTTCATTTACCTGTTCACTTCCCATCGTCTATCGCTTTTACAACGTGTAAAGCACGAAAATTTGCGCTTAGGAAGGAAGGAAGGCAGGCTCTCTTTTTCGAATAAAAAACTCGTATTTCTTCTAAATCTGAATAGACAAGAGAAAGAAGCGGCGTTAATTTTTAAACATGCGTCTCAGTTTCCGCTTCGCGTGTCCTTTTCGCGTGCTCCATAAAGAATAATCAATAGCGCGATCATAAAGGGGTAAAATGGGATAAATCGAACGCTGTTTAAGCCAGTCGATCTTCCCCACTCTTTCAACTATAGCTAGATAGAACAAGAAATTTCTGCGAGAAGTTCCAATGCCTTGTTCAGTGTTTCACTCTGGCTTGATGCAACTCGGTAAAATAAGGGTTTCTGGCTTAAGTTTATCAACGTTTTCATCCATTATTTCACGGCGATCAACACTTCTTCCAAAAAACGTTGAAACAAAGTATTTAGTACAACTGCATGATCGCCACATCCAACACCATCCACCTCTGCTGCTTACTCCCCAAATAGTATTCCGTATAGAAGAAAATTCATCGGTCATACTACCGCGACACCTCCCCTAGGCGTTAGCATCGATTTACTTTTAACGACGGTGATAAATCTCATAAATCTGGCGCGATGCGCACAGTTTATTCGCGGGCAATTTATCGCGCCATGATGTTTACCCTGTCCCTTCCATATTCGCGCGTCCTCAATCGTCGATTCCCATTGTTCCGCCTCCTCTGCGTGATGGTGCGCTCACTTGGAAGGAATCGAGATTGATTTTGGTCGGGCGCCCCTTTGAGGCTATTCACCGCTGGGTGCTCATTTTGCTGTCACTGGCCGATTGGTTATTGCAATTGCGGTCGTCTGATAGGCGCGGTGCTCGCGGGTGAATGCCTCGCAATATAGGATGCTCTTATACCGCGTCATTCAGGGCCCAATTTCATAATGCTAATGTAAATGTAAGTGTGAAATGGGGGAATGTAGTTACATTTTTCCATTGTCATTACAATTCCGCATTATTGGCGCACATTTTTGTGAACAAATGTGTGATGGCAATTTAGATATGTAAATGCATCTCTACTTTTTATATTTGCATTAGTTTTATGAAAGTGCTCCCTGGACTACACTTTTGGGCTGTTTTATGGCGCGGACTTCTGCTAAAGTCATACTTGACACTATGCTGACGTATAGCCCCCAAGTACGACTTTCGCGCAAGTACGCAATACGAAACCGGTTCTTAGAGTCAATTTCATATCGCGCGCTTTAGTTAAAATCGTGCTTAGGGACATAGGGACGGTTTCATATCGCACACTTTGCTATAGGAAGTGTGCATTAAAGATATCTTTTGACATTGCGTCAAGTACGACTTAGTGTGATATGAAACGAGTGCATGGAAGAATTGTAGTGAAGGGGAAGGCGACATTCTTGCAGTCGTAGAAATATAGCAAAAATTTGCTGATCAGTAACAAGAAACCTAAGATAGAATAAGGCAAATTGTTTCGAAATTCGAGTGTGTTTCTTTCTATTCATTCACTCACGTAAAGACCAAGAAACCACTATCATTTGTGGCGAATAAAGGTGTTCAAGCATCGAAAAGTGAGCTCATCTTTGCCAGCTGCGGTGCCTGGTAGATTTCGCGTTACTGATCGAAAAATTGTGAACATCGTTAAAGGTTTATGTAGTACTTAGGGATATAGGGACGGTTTCATATCGCGTACATTACGAAAAGAAGTGGATTAAGGATATCTCTTGGCTTTGCGTCAAGTATAGCTTAATGGTACACGAAACGAGAGCTTATAAGACTTGTAATGGTGGAAGCGGGCGTAATCGTAATAGTAGAAGTAGACGATCGGTGAGGAAGGTAAAGCTTGAGCATGCATACGTATAGTGCCGTGTACGTGAGCGTATTGGGCGGAGGGCGGGGGATGTCCCCGGACGCGCGCCCACCGCTTTGGCTCTCTGTCGGTGAGCTCGTTATTATCCGTGGATGCAATCTTGCAGAGTGGCGTTGTGGGCCGACGGCGGGTCGCGGCGTCTTCCTGTGACAACATCGCTACCAGCTGCCATGCGCAAGCGACGACGCTGGACCTCGGTCCTTTTAATCGTAGGCGTCCTCGGATGCCTCGTTTTTGTTGGATACTTATCTACTTGCACTGAAGGTTCGATATTTTCATGTCACATTTATACCGCTTTTATTTTTGATTCTTCATTTATGCACTTAAAATTGCAATAATTACTCAATCGAGTGATTCAATCATTGTTGGTGCTAGGTATATGATGACAGATTTGTATCCGCATTAGTTAGCATGTATGGATAATATAATAATACATAAATTATAATAGTAAATTTTTGAGGACAATACAATAATTTAGCAACTATTCCAACGAATTAACGTTTATTTTGGTTACTAGCATGAAATTAAGTTACAATTATTGGAGACGCGCTGAATTGTTCTCACTCGATTGAGTCTGAAAAGTCTTTTTTCAGTATCGTACTTTGTACAGTTGAACAAATTTGACGGCAGCAGAAGTCCGCGAGAATTAGCCAGATTCGCTTCATCCACCGGTTGCAGTCAAACAGAGCCAGACATTCCAGAATGCGAGGTAACTTTAAAACAAGACTAGCATGTCAATTGCCTCCGATATATAAAACATATTTTACGTTTTTGCGATTGATGTTCGTAGCAATACTATCGTGTGAAGGGAAGCCGTAAAAGCGAGGGGCTTCTTTAGGGTATAAACGGTAGGATGGATAATAGAAAAAGGAGGATGGAGAATAACGGGTAATAGAATGAAGACGGAACTCTGAAAGAGAATTAGCGACTGCTCAGGACGATTAAAGTCTAACCTCACACTAGGATGCGTGTGCTTAAAGTGCCACAGTGCGTAGAATATTGCGCGCTTAGTAATTAACTAACAATTCAAATGATCACTCTTGTTGGTCCAATCCAGCACTCATTCTATGACATTATGTAATTATTTATTTTAGACTATCCATGTTGGGATAGTATGCGCTGGATTCGATTCGGCGGCGAGAACTTCTACCTTGGTAAAGAGTCTGCTGTACCACCGGCGGCATCCACTGCACCTCCATCTGGTGGTCGACAATTCTTCACATCTGGTGCTCGAGCGGCTATTCGAAACGTGGCAGCTGCCAGCTGGTGGGTCTGAGATAAAATCTTGCGCGAATATTAGGAAATGCTGGGGGATATTGGAAAAATTCTCTGATCATTCGGATTTTTATACGGTTTTACGACGTAATTTGCTTAATATTATAGATTGAAATAATCTAGGGAGTTGATTTCTCCGATTTACTCTTTCTTTTGAGTGCTAATAAGTGTTAATAGGTGTTCCTTCAGTGTCTACAGTTATCAATTTTATTCTTATATAATTGTATTTCCGCTACTGTAAATCCTTTAACAATTCCAAAAGCTCAGTGTATATTGATTATAACTCTGAAATCAAATATAGCTGAAATTTCAGTGATTGTATTGATATTTCAATCATAGCTGAGTACCGAATATTTACGAACATTCACAGTATTTTTCAAATTTGCCTGATTTTCAGTGGCTGTTTCGCTATACGACAGCGAAGCAGTGGTGGAGCAAGTCTCTTGGATCCCGAACAGACATTACTCCGGTATCTACGGTCTGCTCAAGCTAACTCTGCCCGATGTTTTACCGACCGACTTGGACAAGGTAAGAATTTTTGACTAAAAGTTTTTTGGCGCTAACAGATTTCGAAATAACAAATAAAGATCTTAGGATGCATAACTAATTTGTTTATCAAATTGTACTTCTTTTGTGCAGACTAAAGGACTCACCTGCGTTAAGAAAGATGTGCACTTAAGACAGACTTTCTCTAAGCATCGAGTTTCGTTTGGCACAATGAACAAAAAGTTGTCAGATTTTGATGAAACTTTGTACTCTGGGGTAATTCAGGTCGGGATTTCCGAAAAACGCATCAGAATTTTTAAAAAATATTTTCGTGTCGAGATATGGCGGGAAATTTAAATTGAATTAGATTAATACGGTGACGAATTCAAAATTCCTGTTTCTGTATACCATTCGATAGAGAATGATGAGAGGAGTCTGAATCTGACCAGAATTTCGAAATTGGTGCAAAAATAAGAAAGATATACTCGAAAGAGGAGGTCGCATTTTTTCGCTTTTCAGTTTTTCGAAATTTTCGGCTAGAACTTGGTCGGATGCCCTAAGCAAAAGTTACCCTAGAATTACTCCCCTGACTCTGGGCTATCCAACGGTTCCATGAAAATTGAAATCCGAATGCTTGCAGAGGTCGGAATTTTCAACCCAAAGTTGGTAACCTTCAAAATTACAGTAGCTCGATACTTTTTTCGATATATTTCTCTTCTTCACCGAAGAGTTTTCAATATTATCAATCAAAGTAGTCTGAATATTGACTCTAGAATTCAGAAATATTCAATGGAATCAGGAAAACTGACAAAGCCCTGCTGAACCGGTGTTTCTATGTTGAAAGAAGTTTAGTATGGTTTTCGTATTTGGGAGGGAAGTAGAATTCCTTTCCAAGTAGTCAACTTAATAGTGATCGAATTGTTAGAGCGTTAACTGATTTAATTGTTCTTATTTCATCATAAACTGTAATGGAGTCGTTATTATGACTTTTTCTTATTGTTATTCACCAGTCTCATCCTCCCATTTTTGTTCTGCATTAGAATAACTACATGAAGTCAATTTAGTTGCAATACGGTTATTACGGCTCAAGGAAGTATATTTATTGGGTGTTCTCCCAACCAGGTGCTAATTTTCTCTCCGTATTTTCAGCCTGGCGTTGCTCCCCTATCATTGTTCAGATTT
>NIUQ01003366.1:0-17779 GCA_002796945.1 Plectus sambesii
CAAATAGTATAGTTGAGCGTTTGAGTCCAGAAAGCGTCGGTTTCCTATTAAGCTTTTCGTGCAAACTTATGAATATTTACGAGTCAACGCGACTTCTATAAATATTCCACATATCGGGATGTGGCAGGCAGTGTAGTGTATTCTGTGAGAATTCCTTTCCTTCCTGCATTTTCATATGACACAAAATTTCGTTGAAATCTTGTTTTGCAAGTTTTTCCCTTTGGCTCAGACTCAATCTAAGTGTTAAACGCGAGATTGATTTTCATTTCAAGAGTAATAGAAGGATCTCGACGTTCACAGGGTGTTATATTAACATCTTGAAAGTTAACTATCGATCCTTCGCCAATACACTCCATAAAATATTGCATTGACGCGCTTAATTGCTTAGTAGATTGAAATGTAATAGACATTAAACTAATATCTATTTTCTGCCTTGGAAATAAAATGAAGCATTCGCTCTGATTACTTATATTCCTTTGTTGCTGGTTTTGCAATGGCGGCACAAGAGCTATGACTATATGTTCAAATATAAATTTGCTTAGCTTTATCATTTTAGATAAGTTGAGTGATTCATGAAGTTGAATTCCGTGTCCATTCAAGTTCAGCGTTTGGACATTAAAGCTTTTTTCAAAAAATGAATTCAGTAATTGGCAGTTTAAACCAGTAGTTGTATTGAAAGCATCGAATAAGAGATGTAGTGTAAGATCAGTAATTCCTTCAAAGTATATTTGGAGTCTCATTGGAGAGTTTGGCAAAGGTTCGCCTGATAAAGCAATTCGTAAAAGAAACTCTTCATATCCAGTCATGTTACATGTATCGATGGTAGTAATAGGTGAAAACCATTCATCTGATTTTTCGTCAGAAAGAAAGCAGTATACGGCAGCAAGAAATTCTTCTATTGTCCTATGTAAAAATAGAACTCTTATGCTTAATCCAGATTTATCTCGAATTTCATGTTTTTTTACCAATCCAATTTGCTCTGCGATTGCTTTTAATTTAAACGTATCCCAGTCAGCATTTTCAAGATTGATCTGTTGAATATTTTTCAACGCTATTTTGCCAAGATAATGAAGCTGAGGAAATAAGAGATCGTTGTTTTCAATTGCTTTAAATTTATTATGATCAGTACCTACAAAGCCAAGAAGTTTGAAAATGTCATCATTAGGAAAATCCTGCTGATAACTATCAATGAGCCACAATATTATTTGACGGTATATCTCTAGTAAAGTGATATCGTGATTATCAGATTCATGTTCATGCATACAGCAAAGGCATGTAAGAATTAAAGGCGTTCCGGAAAGCTTGTTTAAATTATCGTTCACTTCGAGCAAACGAAGAATTTTTTTTTTCAAATCGATATTGTCTTTTGAAGAGATGTGATGGGATATATACTTCCTCCGTTGCTCATTAGTTGTAAATCCAAGAACATCGGCAAAAGTATATCGTCCCTGGCGTCCTCGCAAATGTGATAAGTATCCCTTCCTTGTCGTTACAACAGTTTTGAACCACGGTTCATCGCGAATCGTTCTTGCAGTTAAGTAATCGTTCAGTTCTGAACACTGACTGTTTGACGATGCTTCGTGATAGCCATCCAATAATAATAATATGCGATGCTTTAAGCAGAATTTCTTGTCCTTTATGAGTGTCTTCAATTTTTTGAAATCATTGTCGTTTAAATCATCTTTCGAGCAGTCTAACACTAAATCTGCGATGTTTTTGAAAGGATGCTGTTTGCTGTTTGCTGCTTGGTTTCCCAATTTGCGAAATTCAGAGTAAACTATAAGATCCCAAGAAGATAATTTGTGCTTTCCTATTGCCCACTCATATGCCATTTTTTTCAGCAAAGATGTTTTTCCGGAGCCCGGATCTCCCTCAATAATTAGCATCTTCTCTTTATTAAATGCTCGCTCGAACAGATCTTCGTGTTCTTCGGTAATCCGTGAATCTTTCATATCTTCTTTTAGTGATAAAGGGACCCATGTTTTTTCAATATCAAATGTAAAATTCGATGTGAAAGGATAAATTATTTTGAATATTTTATACTTATTTTGCAATAAATTTCGGCATCTAAAAAGAGAACAAACCAAATTAAACGCTGTTCAAGAGCAGTCTTGTTTCGAAAACAGTTGCAAAGCAATCTCACTAATGCTTAGTTTTGATTAACATATAGAATTAAGAATAAGACAATTTTATTTATCTGTTGTGTCCAAGGCGGTCGAAATGGTTTAGTTGGTGAATTATTGAAATGCAAATTACCGCAGCAGTAACATGCAGCAGATAAGCGGCACTGTTGTGATAATTAAGAAGAAAAAAATCAATTTTTTGATTTCCAGACAAAATTAGTATAGGGGTCGTAACAGTGTTGCAACTAAGTTTTTTTAACTTAGTAAGTTATTTAGTTAGAACTTAGTTATTTAAGACTATTACAAAGTTTTTTATTAAGATCCAATTTTTCTAAGCATCGAGTTTTTTGTTCAGAGCCTTGGCACAGTTGGTAAAAAGTTTTCGGATTTCGCTGAAATTTTGCATGTAAGGATGTTTTATGGTAGAACTTCCGAAAATAGTGTCGATTTTTTTTTCAAAAGTTTTCGCTTAGAGATACGGCGGGAAATTTTAATTTCTTTGCTGAAAACGTAGAATTTGTCAGAATCAATATTTTTATATATCAATCGATTGGAAATGATGAGACGAATCTGAATACGTTAACAAATTAAAACTGGTGCAGAACCTGAAGGGTTATGCAAGAGAGAAAATTCGAATTTTTGAACTTTTCAGTTTTTTGATTTTTTCGGTCAAAACTTGTTCACATTTCCAAAAAGTAAAGTACTAAGGAATTGTAGCCCTAACACTGGGCTATCCAACGATGCCATGAAAAGTATCAAACTCGTGCAGACATGGGTCGCAAACTGAGCTCGAAGTGACCCGTGCTTCGAGGCTTTTGTCATCTTTGGTTAAAATCGATTCAGTTTGCTCGAGTATAATTACTCTATTTTCAAAACATGTGTTATCGGCATATCTAATGATTAGTCCCCTAATGATGGCCTATCCAACGCCGTTGGATAGCCATCAATAGCTAACGTTTAGTGTTGCCCATCGATAGAGGACTATATATCACTTTCAGAGTCATTAAAGCGTTGTGATTGCTAATCACGCATCTGCTTTGGTCTACTTTGAAATGCCCCGAAAGATGGGCCACTTTTGATCAAATTTGCGATCCGTACGTTACCTGTTCTGAAACGATCTATGATACTATTGGATAGGCCATCATTAGGGGACTAATCATTAGATATGCCGATAACACATGTTCTGAAAATAGAGTAATTATACTCGAGCAAACTGAATCGATTTTAACCAAAGATGACAAAAGCCTCGAAGCACGGGTCACTTCGAGCTCAGTTTGCGACCCATGTCTGCACGAGTTTGATACTTTTCATGGCATCGTTGGATAGCCCAGTGTTAGGGCTACAATTCCTTAGTACTTTACTTTTTGGAAATGTGAACAAGTTTTGACCGAAAAAATCAAAAAACTGAATAGTTCAAAAATTCGAATTTTCTCTCTTGCATAACCTTCAGGTTCTGCACCAGTTTTAATTTGTTAACGTATTCAGATTCTGCACCAGTTTTAATTTGTTAACGTATTCAGATTCGTCTCATCATTTCCAATCGATTGATATATAAAAATGTTGATTTTGACAAATTCTACGTTTTCAGCAAAGAAATTAAAATTTCCCGCCGTATCTCTAAGCGAAAACTTTTGGAAAATAAATCGACACTATTTTCGGAAGTTCTACCATAAAACATCCTTACATGCAAAATTTCAGCGAAATCCGAAAACTTTTTACCAACTGTGCCAAAAGAAAATCGATGCTTAGAAAAATTGGATCTTAACTTAAAAAACTTAGTTACTTAGTCGAGTTGCAACACTAGTCATAATCCGAAGATACTCCAATTTTATACCCTTGTATTAGGCTATTTGAAAGCGTCCAAAGAGTTTTCAGAGTCGTACATGGGGAGATCTCTAATTCAGCTCAAACTGATTGCATACCACAATTACCCTTGCTCGTATAACAGCTTTGACTTTCGTGTTTTCCAGCAATAAGGTATTCAAATATCCTCAGTTAAAATTATGCTAGAATTGATAATTTTTATTTAGTTAAGCACAACGACCTCGTCTGCATCAGTTTGGAAGCAGTTTCCACCTGAATATGAGATCCCTTCCTGTATGACTCTTACTTTTGGTAAGGGCGTTGACGAATGGCCAGGACTACGTAATTCAAGGTTAACTTTGATTTTGAGCCTCTAAACAAGGGTTTGTCGAAATGTTCAAGAAACCGAAAATTTTTTATACTAAACGACAAAAGCGTGCACATTTTTGAATTCTTCTCATTCTTTCCAATCGATTTCTATAGAAATATTATTTTTGATTCCGTTTCTGATGTCAGTTTCTCCAATCAACATTTTCCGCTCAATATCATAAGCAAATTAAATAAATTTCTGATGCCAATTTTGAACCTCTAAAAAAGAGGACCGACAATAATTTTAAGCAAAAATGAAGTTTCAGCAAAAAGGGCCATCTTTTGCCAACTAATTAAGAAAAGCTAGTTGGTAAAAACACCTCCAGCTTTAACGGATATTTCCACATATGGTAAACTTATAGGTACAAATTGGACAGCTATAAAACGTAGAAAATATCCAGGTTTTTAGCAAAACAGCCATAATGAGTCAAGTTTTTCAGTTTGCCAAAACCGTGAACCCTAAATTCTTTTCATATCCTCTCGAACATTTTACTATATGCACTAAAATTTAGATCATACATTTGTTCTTTAATGCAAAAACTAAATACAAAAATGCTTTCAAAGCACGAAAATTCTACTATTGCATAAAGGAATTTCATGCAATAGAATTTGAAATAGAGCTAATAACTCTTTAAGATTTGATCTGCAACTAGTAATACGTCTAAATTTATAATACTAATATGCACTTATAATTTAATGATACAATTGCAAGAAATCGTATGACTTTATCCAGACTTAAAATAATTTGTGAGCGGTATCCTCGGAATAAAATATGAAATTACTTTTGAAGAATCTGTTGCATATATTTATTATCATCATCATCATCTGAAAGCGCAGTTCTTTCGTTACTGAGGAGCTTTGCCAGTTCGTGCTGTTGTGATTCATATAACGCTTCGACGAACTTTTGAAATGCTGATTCTCCTCTTTTTTCCAGAATTTTTAGGAGAACGCGATTTTTGTCCTTATTTTCTAATTTCTTCTGCAAACCAATAAAGCTCATTTTAAAAGTTTATGCTGCACTTTTTTAGATAAACCAAACTTCGACCAGCCGCAAAAAGAAAGAAGCTGCGCTCTTTAAGAGATCCTGCAGCGTCTAATACTACTCAAATTTGTTGTACTCTTTTAGATTGCTATGATTTGTTGCAAACATACACTGGGAGATTATCAACAGGTTTCTAGAAGGGCTCGCCCGGTATTCCACATAGGATCATACAGTTTACGAAAAATACCACACAGTATCTACAGGGCGGTCCAAACGTCACTTAACAAGATTGATTGCTAATAACTCGGCGAAGACGCAACTAACTTGAAAGTGGTTTTTGTATCTGATAGAGCTACTTCCTACGGAGATTTTCTTTTTTAATCTTTAAATTTGGTCCATTTTCGTCTTTTTAGGCTAATTTTAATAAAATGGGAGATTTTGCCAATGTTGGGTGGCCGAAAATTAAACATACGTTTTGTTTGCCAAACAGTCTGTTCTAGAATAATCCAGTTGAGCTGAAACTTTACATTAATGATGTGTAAAGTGTGGGTTTTTGTTTAAAATGGAAATGATTGAATTTGGTTATGGCATTGTCAAGATATTACCAAGCAAAAAACAGTTGTTTTCATGCGAATTGCCTCCGACGCTTTCGAAAACACTTATTTGCTTCCGGTTAAGATTTCCTTATAATTAGGTAACAGATTCAAATGAAACTTAACACACATGTAGTATGAAAACTTGGTTACAAAATGAGTAGTAAAGGGGGACAATTTTTTACCCCCCCCCTTTTGTTTTTGAATAACTTTTGCCAAAGTTGTCCGATATGCTTATTTCTTGTTTGGTTCAATTTGCAAGAAAGTAAGATTTTTTTGATACTATAAACAGTTCAAACAGATAGTTATGAACAGAATCACAAGGAATTAAACTAAGGTATCCCATTTTTCGAAAAAATGATGTACAGGGTTCTCCGCTACTGGGATGAACTGGAAATTTTTACCATTTCGAAACCATCAATCGATTTTGCTGAAAATTTCTAGGAATGCAGCAGGTTAGTTGAGTTTCTCTTTTCCTGAGTTTCAAGTTATTTGGTTCATGCCTTCTCTGTAACAAACCGTTTAAAATGCAGTCATCCGAATACAGGGTAACGATTCGATTTGTGTTTTTAATAACTTAACCCAAAAGAATCCAACGAAGCTGAAATCTGGCAAAAATAATCTGCAGATGCTGAGGTTTTGTTTGAAATAAGAATTATTGAATTCGGTCATGGGATTGCCAAGATATGGCCAAGCAAACTCAGAGTACTCATTTTCAAGGAAGCTTGAAGGTATGGTTAAGGGCGTCGCATGCAACTCGCATGAGAATGAGTGCTTATGTTTGCTTGGCCATATCCTGACAACGCCTTAGCCGAATTCAATAATTCTTTTTTGAAACAAAACCTCAGCATCTGCAGATTATTTATGCCAAGTTTCAGATTCGTTGGATTCTTTTGGGTTAAGTTATTAAAAAAAGAAACCGTCGCAATTTGTTTAGGTAGCCTATTTTTCGAAAAAAAGGGATACTTCACTTAAAGCCCATGTATATCCCTTCATACTTATCCGTTTGAGCTAATCATGGTATAAAAATTCTTAGTTTCATGCAAATTGAATAAAATAAGAAATAAGCAATCGAACAACTCTGGCAAAAGTTATTCAAAAAACCAAAGGGGAAGAAAAAATTGAGTCACCCTGTATATCATGATAGTTCGATCATCCTATGCTGAAATTATTTATTACAAGGCAGAAGATGTCAAACATGCATGCAGTCGTGATTGTGATTAATTATTTCAGCATAGAATGATCGAACTATCATGAAGTAATACTCATTTTGTATCCAATCCTTTCTGCTATGTATCAGTAAGGTTTCAATTGTATCCACATAAGCTAATTATGTTGTTAGCTAGTTGTTAGCTGCATTAGCTGGTTAAGTTACTTGTCAGCTTCACTTTAATTAAATAAGTACATTTGAACAGTTCTGTCCATCAGTGTAGTGCTTAATTACGAATTATTAAAAAGACGATATAAAAGACAAATAATGGACCAATTTTAGCGATCAGAGAAAGAAATTTTAAGTCAGAAGTAGCTCTGCTGTGCGCAGAAAACCGCATTCAAATTCGTTGAGTCTTAATGGAGTAATAAGATGTCCAACTTGTGAAGTGACTTGTAGACAACCCTTATAATAAAGAAATAAATACAATTAGTTCCTCACTTAGAAGCCTCGAAAGAACTAGACACCGTTTTCAAGTAACCCCCCCCCCACTGTGAGCCATTAAAAAATCCTTACGATCTACTGTACAAAATGTTTTACTGACACATAAAATACGGCACATTTAAAAACTGCGATAAACGCACTCAAGTCAAAGCGCTTACCATAATTTCATCTTCGTCCACATCAGTAAGAATTGACTTCGATATTAAATGATCAACTACTTCCATTGTATTCATATCTCGCACCAGAGTAACACGATGCTTTTTAAGCTTCTTTATATCTTCTTGGTTCATTGTTCTTAATTTTATGTTTGTCAAATTAAACTTTTCGTATTACTCTTATTGTCAGACAATGACTAAAGTCACTTGCTGTCATCGCATTGCCGTACTCAAAGTGAACGCTCAATGCGTCACGTTATACCAATGCGGTTATAAAATATTTCCTGCACAAACCCCAGCCGTCTGTTGAAAGTTAGTTTTAGCACGCAAGTGCTTTCAAGCCGCTGATACCGCTTATCAGCCATGTCCTAGTCAACAGTCAAATAAGCCCTTTCTCTTCCATACGCCCGCGCTCTCAGCTCGTGTCGTAACGCGAAGTAAGCAAGTGACTTAGTGGTTATCAGAAGGTAAGGGAAATAAGAAAAACTGAATTTACCAGTTGTTTAACGAAGAACATTGCACTTAGAAAACATTTAACTCAAAAAGTATCATATAATTCTGGCCCGATAAATGATTACAATTGACTATATTTATCATTTAATGTCAAAGACGGCACTTATTTATTTTGGCTATGCATTAATTACAGTATGCGCTCTGAATTTTCATAGAAGTCGCGTTGACTCGTAAATATTCATAAGTTTGCACGAAAAGCTTAATAGGAAACCGACGCTTTCTGGACTCAAACGCTCAACTATACTATTTGTGAAACGATCTTCATAAAATCTTACTTCATAAGCTCATTTACTTATCTAAAATGGCAAAAGAAGTAACTGATATGCAGGCGTACGACTTCATGTGCCTTAACTACGCAAAATATTTGTATTTCAGTATTGCCAGAGAGATTTCCAAAACAACAGCAATCAATGAAACGATTTATCTCACCTCTTATACTGAGTCTAGTCCAGAGTCTGGGGGAGCTTTAGACGGGACTAGTAAACGGTATACATGCTCGATGAATTAATTGTACACTACTTTCGCTTAATCACTTGAAACTGGCGTGAGCGCTTTCCTTATTGCGCCATATGGTTCAACCGTGCAAATACTCTACATGAAGATTCAGTTGACGCCTCATCGTAATCCAGTGCATCGAACAAATATTTGTCTGTCGCAACCAAACTTTAAGGTCTATTATGAAAAGAATGACCGAAACTTCAAGGAGGAATGAGCGTTATTTACTCAATCTTCCCAGAAACATCATTAGACGCTTAACACTGATATCCTGAGTTTGACAGACGACTATTGACAAATATTTCATTGCCGTTTACTTTACAGTGTTGCTGTTTCACTCTGGTACTTTGTCTCGCACATCCCATCATGTATTTAATTAATATGTCTGCCGCATAAGCGAAAGACGAAATAAAGAGTTACTGTGAACGAAGAAAGAAACCGTCAATTAAAATACAGTGAAACCCGGATGTAAGAGCAAGCACGGGAAAACGAAACATTGCTCTTATATCCGGGGTGCTCTTATATGCGGGATCGGTCATTTTGTGCAACATTTGATGTTAGAAACATGTCAAACACTGTACTAATGGTTAGAACATACTGTTCATCGAACAATATCATGTATTAAGAACAAATAAAGCGTACTAAATCACGAAAAGTAGTCATTAATCTTAGACTGAACGATTGTACGGTGAAACCGCTTAAAGTGACAGTCAACGTAAAGTTCAACTATGGGCGAGTATACTGCCCTAAATGTTAGTTGACTCCGATTTTGTTATTTTTGGCGCCTTTTTCGGTCAAAGCTCGCATACAAGAGCAAACACACTTGGGAACTCCATTTAGGGTATTGTGTCTAGAGCAAATGAGTTCAAGTTATAAAGTCAGTGCAATAGCGGCGAAAGACCGCGAGTTCGATTCCCACATCCTCTATGAATCGTCTAGAGTGAACTTGAACATCATAGGAATCGAGCCCGCGACCTTTTGCTTACTAAAGAACTGGTTCTACCGCTTGATCTGGCAGGTTTTTGTCATTTTATGGGGTGCTTGCTCTTATATCCGGGTCTCTTTTATCCGGTTTTACTGTATTTCCTTTTTTAAAACAACGCAGCAAGGATTTTTTAAATTTGTTTTTTTTTCTCGAAAGATTCAGCAAAAAACAACTCTTAGTCAATACTCATATGCACTCCTTAAAATAAAGTCAAATGAATCTTTTAATAGCGCTGATTATGAAAGCTAACATTTTAGTAACATTTCTCCACTGGGGCCTGTTTCATAAAACGGTTGCAATTGCAGAATTGCGTCGCAATTTACATTGTCATCACGCAATTCTGCAACTTTCTGTTTCATAAAACTATTGCAGTTGCAGATTTGCAGAGTGGTGTTTGCAACAGTTGCAACCGCAGAATTGCGGAATTGCGGAATTGCAGTTGCAGAATTGCGAAAAAGTTTTATGAAACAGAAAATTGCAGAATTGCAATTGCAACTGTTGCAGTTGCGGAATTGCAATTGCAATTGTAACAGTTTTATGAAACAGGCCCCTGTACTCAACAAAACTACCGAAACATGCAGTGAAATTTTGCTTTCTCTTCCAGTTCTCGGTGTTTTCAAGAAGATTAACTTCTTTCACATTTTCCAGTACTTTTTGATAAGGGCTTTCCGATGGTGAAAAGATCTGGTCGATTTACTTGCTTTATAATAATGTTTTTTAATTTTTTTAACATGCTTAAAATTTGTGCAACAAAAGAATGAAAATATTTCGACAAAATCAAGTTTTGAGGAATAATGATCCACCAGGGCAACAAACACCAATAATAGAGGTTCAATACTTCATTGGGCATACTTTAGTATATAAAATAGCTTGACAGCAACGTGGCATCGAATTGATTAAATGCTCAGAAACGCTTGCTGCAATCGGAGACCGGATTTTTAAAATTTTTTCGAAAATTTGATGTGCGTTGGTGAAATTATCGTCTCCTATGTGCCTTTCTACCTCGTCCCGGATATGTTCTATCGGGTTCAAATCCAGAGATTGAGATGACCACTTGAGAACATCGGCTTTTTCTTTCACAAATCAATCTTTTATTAGTTTTGATGCATGTTTAGGATCATTGTATTGTTGAAACTTTCATCCATTCAGCTGACTTTCTTTGTCAAATGGCAGCGTTTCGTTCTAAAGGATGTCGCGGTAAACGAATCTGTTCATAATGTCAGTGACTCGTTTTATCGGACAATTCCAGATCTGGAGAAAGTTCCTCACATAAGCACGTTTCCACCTCCATACTTAAAAGTTGGTCATTGGTTGTGTCGCTCTGGTTTCTTTCCATCCGGTCATCAAACTTTGCCTCAGACGTTAGAACCAAGCAAGTTTTACCTGGGGCCTATTTCATAAAACTATTGCAATTGCAACTGCAATTCCGCAACTGCAACAGTTGCAAAAGGAAATCTGCAATTTTCTGTTTCACAAAGCTTTTCGCAACGTTGCAACTGCAATTCCGCAATCCAGCCATTCTGCAGCAATCTTAAAAGCGCATTTAAATTTGAAGCGTGGCTCTCAAGCCGAACATCATGATACCGTAATTCCATTTGCATGGCGGTTTTCTTTTGAATTCAAAATTCGGCCATACTACTGCTACAATATGCCATTAAATCGTTACAAATAGGAAAAAATTCACAAATTTGACATCATTTCACTCATCGTTTTGCTCTCTTTCTACATTAGCCTTCCTACTCCGCTTTATTCTTCATTAATTTTGCATTAATTATGTCTTTTCGAGAGAATTGCAGAATTGCAACCTCTTTTCGCACCACGATTTGTGGACTTGAATCTATTTGTCGGGATGGACAACGGGACAACCGTAATCAAACGCCCTAAAAGTTTTCGCTACGAGACTCAGCTCGAAGCAAATTCGTTTGAATGCGTGTCTGACGTTTGCGTAAAAGCAAATGTCGTAGCCATGCATGTTCGAAACTGCTTAATCAAAGTACAGAATGCGTGGAAAGTTCTGTAACAATGGTTAAATAACATTTTTTCTTCAATTCAATGAACTTAAAAGTAAGCAAAGCTGAAATATGATTGATCAAAGTTTTAACTTTTATCTAAAAGTTCATTTCGAAATATCACCTTTAGCACGAATGTGAACATTTAAACAATGAGTTTGGCCCACGTTTTTTGTTGATTTCTTTCCATGCTGCAAGCATATCGCGCTTAAGAAATATGATTTTTTTGCGATGCTTCTGCTAGGAATTTCCGCCTCAACATTTCCAATATAGCACATTCCAATGAATCAGGGTTCCGAATTGTCCTTTTTAAAAAGAAATGTCCTCTTTTTCAACGAATGTCCTTTTTTGATAAAAAGGCCAAAATTTCTTTAAGAAAAGTCATTTTTAAAAACAGAAAAATTTTGACACAGATAGAAAGGACATTTTCGAAAAGACCTAAATCTGTTTTGGACTTTTAAACAGATATTTGGGTCTTTTCGAAAATGTCTTTTTTTCTGTGTCAAAGTCTTTCTTTTTTTCAAAATTTTTCATTCGGAACCCTGCAATGAATTCATGTCTAGCGAATTTGCCAGACATCCATTTTCGCTAAAAAACCAAAAATTTTCCTTGCAGTACTGCTCGAGTAGTTTTGGCTTCATAAGAGGGCGCAGAGTTCTGCTGGAAAATCCATTCATTGTCGCCTGAGTACTCTTGACAGAGCTGCCAGGCCGAAAATCGCTTTTTAAGAAAAAATTTAATGAAATTTAAGAATTTTTCGAGACGAATTTTTGCATTCAAGACAAAGTTTGAGATAACATATCACATCGTTTCCGACTTTTTTGACATTTCTTTTTTAAGAAAAAGAAGAATTAGCTTTATTAGTTATATCTGATTTCCAAGAACGACAAAAAGACGATAAGAAAACAGTAACATTTCAGCGAATGACAAAATTTTACACGTTTGTCTGCTTTTTTTTGGTCTTAAATATTTTTGTGCCTTATAAGATTCAAGACATCGCACCTAAATTTAAGACAAATTCTTGAAAATTAGTGGGAATGATTCTGTGAAGCGCGATTTGCTCGCAGCATGGAAAGAAATCAACAAAAATCAGTTGCGATCAAATGCGGTCAAATTTCTCTTATTCGTGCTAAAGGTGATATTTCGAAATGAACTTTTAGATAAAAGTTAAAACTTTGATCAATCATATTTCAGCTTTGCTTACTTTTAAGTTCATTGAATTGAAGAAAAAATGTTATTTAACCATTGTTACAGAACTTTCCACGCATTCTGTACTTTGATTAAGCAGTTTCGAACATGCATGGCTACGACATTTGCTTTTACGCAAACGTCAGACACGCATTCAAACGAATTTGCTTCGAGCTGAGTCTCGTAGCGAAAACTTTTAGGGCGTTTGATTACGGTTGTCCCGTTGTCCATCCCGACAAATAGATTCGAGTTTAATTATGTTTCCGATTTAATCATATAAAAAAGGAAATGTTTAGTTTCTGAACAGTGAAAAGCTATAAACTGATATGCAAGAACTAATATATACCTTTCGTGTAGTCGTCATCGACAATGACAGCCCCCGCAACATCGCAGATGACCAGTCCTTCAAAGCCGGTGGACTCTTGCAACTTTTCGTTGATCATTGGTACACTGCATTCGTCAGCCGAGATTTTGATGTGAACAATCTGCAGACGGTTGATTGGCCGTCCGTGTGGGCCGCGCTCTCCTTTATATACTTTCAAAATCCTGCTGTCGGGGTCGGAATTCGGCGATTGATACGGGGTCGGCGATGATCGACGGTGGCTAGAGCGCACTCCCGGCGTCGGGACGGCTGGTCGCGCGCCAGTGAGTGGGCTCGGACCGAGGCCATACGAATGCAGTGGAGCGGGCGGTCTGAAAGCTCATTTCTATAATAACCCTATCATCGTTGTCAATTAGCGGCGGGTTAAAGAGTCTGAGGAGGGGAGGGGGAGGGGTCAATTGGCGGCAGCAGGGGTCGTTAGAAAGAGGGTCAGAGGTTAGCAATACTCAGTTTCTCAGAGCGCATAAGCCTAATGTGTGGGGGGAGGGCAGGTGAAGTAACGTAACCGCTCAAAAAAATCCCTAACAGAAAAATTATATGCACAATTAAAAATATTAAACTGGCGGCACATGAATGTCGCATTTTCTCGAAAAAGTTTGAATGCTCGTAACTCAGAGAATGCGCAACAGAATTCAATGCGGTTTGTTTTATTTGAAAGAGCAACTTCTAACTAAGATTTTCTCTTTTTAATCATAAGAATCCGATAACAATAACTCATTTTACGAGGTTTCTACGAACATACACAACTCCGCACTTTCGCTCTTAACTCGCACATTTTGTGCTTATTTTTTAACCGCACGCCGATCAAATCGCGCGAGAATTATGCTTGAAACGCGCGAAATTGTGCATGACCATAGAAAGTTCGTAAAAGGAGTTATTGCGATTGGATTCTTATGATTATAAAAGGAAATCTAAGTTAAATAGAGCTCTACAAGATGCACAAATCCGTATTGAATTTGATTGCGTATTACAAAGTTATTTGTCATTAAACTTATATAACTTTCAACGGTAAAAAGTGACTTACTTTCACAATAATATAAAATCGCGAAAAAGGATCAATTTAAAAAATTAAAATAGGGAAATCTAAGTTAAAAGTTGTTCTTTCAAAAGAAATAAAAAGCAGCCAAATCGGTTGCGTTTTCACTGAGTTACGCGCATTCAAACTTTTTCGAGAAAATGCGACACTCATAAGGCGCCAGCCTAATAAATGCATTATATGAAAAATGATTTATATTTATATCAGCGTATTGAGCAATATCTACAAGACTATGCCATAGAATAATACATACCGAGAAGAACGAGGAGACGAAACGATGTTTTGTGAAGCAAAGCTGGGCTATTGAGCTGCGATGGTGGATGATCGATTAGGCATTCCTTCCACCGTAAACGGCTGTGTGGCGGTATCGACGCCCTCGAACACTTCCAGGATGTCATCCCATTCGCACACGTAGTTGTCAGTGTCGACTAAGATAATACCAGTTCTCTCCAGACGGAAAATCGTGCTGATAGAGTTGACATGCAACCGAGCAACGTCTCTCTCCACACCGTTGAAAATGAGGCGATATCGCGACATTTTGCGAAACTTGAGCACTAACAAGGAGGGGCGAATATTACAGCTCGCTTGCTGACAGCCGTAACACACAAAACAATAGAGTAGGCAATGCGGACCATAGGCCACCGGTGAACGGATTAGCGAGAGGGTGGGAGAGTGAGCAAGAGGGGCTGACCCCTCCCTGCCACCGACCAATCATTGCATGTTGTAATAATCGTAGCGTTGGCTAAACAGGGCTACCACCTTTACTACGCGATTGTACGCAATCTGGATGATACACGCGAAATCGAAGCTATATTACTATCAACATGCCTGCAATGTCGTGGCTTGATGTTGAATTTGTGAGAGATCTGTTCTTCAAAGAAAAATATACCATCGATGGTGCCGTCGCCTATCTGCAATTTCACTATCCCGAGCAAAATGGGATTTCGGCAAGAAATTTGCGGCGATTTTTGAAGGAAAACGGAATCAGCATTCAGCAGAGGCTCTCAACGGCAGAACTAGAAGACAACGTGCGTGTTGTAACGGACGAATTTGCGGGTGTCCTCGGTCGCAAAAAGATGCAAGCTGCTCTACGATTGAGAGGTATTAAAGCCGGACAGGACCGCATTCGTTTGGCCCAAGCAAAAGTTGCGCCAGCCTACCAAGAACGACGACGTCAAGGAACTGAGCGCCGCCTTAATCCTCAAAGTTATCGTGCACTCCATTTCGGGTACAACTTGCACGTTGACCAGAATGAAACACTTGTCCAATATGGTATTGTATTTGTTATCGCCGTTGATGGCAAGTCGTCGTTTATTGTTCATGCCGCGATTATGCCGCGTAAGAACAATATCGCTATTTATGAGCTAATGTACGTGCCGGCTGTAAGCAAATATGGGCTGTGGGATCAAGTTATCGCCGACGGTGGACGCGAGTTCTACTTGGTGCACCACATTCAAGAATATCTCACAACGCTGAGAATCAAGGATGATGGAGAACTATCTGATAGACCTCCCTATCGCCAGGTTACGTCCATGCAAGTAAGCAGAGATTATTGCTTTGGCTATTCAAATCTCACCAAAGTTATGTGACTGACCTTGTACCAAAATTAAGCATAACCTAAGTGAGGTAAAAGTGGCCAAAAATTAGTTGAGCAAAATTTGAATGGCGTCTTTTCAGTCGCCTTATATCGAAAATTTAAAAGTTTATATATATCATGGATCCTAATTGCATAATTGCCCTTGCTTCCTTAGCAAGCACTTTCCTCCAATGAATAGATTTTGCCCCAATTGAAGAATGCAAATATTGAACCATTCTTTTGACTTTTAATTTATTTAAATCCTAAATTATTGATACATTTATTCTCTTTGTGGGGCGACTTCAGTTATTTAGAGTATATGATTAGCCATTGAGGGCAAACGCAAAGCTAAAACTGACGAGCTGGGGGGGGGGGGGGGGGCGCTCTGAAAACTTGCGAGGAAAAATTAATAAAGATGCGTCGCTAACCATGATTGTATGCTTGTAATTAGAAGAGGAGGGAATTCCAAAACTGAGGGACTTCTTTCATGGGTCACTCCTTAACGCTCCCTCTCACTCAAAGGCATATGCTTATTGTTGTTAGGGACAGGTAATGTCATAGACAATTTTTACTAAAAGCTTCTCTCATTTTAGAACAACCGTGTTGAACGGCTGTGGCAAGAGGTGAATGAAATGGTAGGGTATCCGCTCAAAGCTGCATACATTGCACTGGGAAATGCCGGTATTATCGACCTCGCCAACGACGTCCACAAGTTCACGTGCAGTTACATCGGATGTATATTGGCCAAGTTTTTGATGCAACGCTGTATGGATATCTGGAACCATCACAACATTCCAAGTAACTTAATATTTTCACTTATTCACTGATTGTGCATAAACATTTTTAATCATAGAGAAAGGAATTCCGGCCGATTTCGTTGACGATCGCCGCAATTATGCTATTCCGGACGACGCCCTACCGTCCACAGATGCCGCGGTTCGAATGTACGTGGAGGTCGGCCAGCTGACCGAAGAGACGTCATTTGGCGTCGACCCACTTGCCGGTCAGCCGGAAAAGCAGTTGGAAAGAAATAATGCATTTTGGTTGGGCATGGACGTTATGTTGGGCGGTGTCCAGTCCATTTCGGAGTCAGTTTTGCATGAATACTACGGGCCGCTGCAGCAAGCTTTCAATCGCTTTATTGAAATGTCGATGGAAATGCTGACTAACTGAATATACAATGATGCACTTTTTCACTTAGTACTTTTCTCGCAATTCAATTCATAGATTACGTCACGCTTTATCAGAGGGGGTTAAGAAATGAGGTGAAGGCAGCGTTACAATATATGATTAATAAATAAGGGGGAGTGGGGGTTAACCGCTTGAGCGAGATTGCTTCTAGCTTCTAGTAAGATAAAATTAGCCATACGTACTGTGACGTAATATATGAATATTTTGTTCTCGGTTAACAGAAGTAAAACATGTCGTCTTCTATCAATATTGCATGTGCGCAATGGGCTCCTTAATACAGCAAGCAATGCTTCACAATACTTGCGTCAATAACGCGATTCAGATCGCCCAACTTGGCGCTTAGCCCCACTTTTCAGCTCGTCGTTGAAGTGACAATAACTACAGTATCTTCAAGTCGATGCCGCATGCCGCCAGTTTGAACTTTGTTTTTTGATTTTCAAAAAAAACAAAATAACAAGAAAACAACACTTTGTTTTTTTGAATTATCTTGTTTTTGTTTTTTCACTTTTGAATTTTTCAAAACCTCAAAAACAACGTTCATACAGTCAAAATGTTTGTTTCCTAGTCGAAAAAAAACAAGAAATCAAATGACCTAAAAAGGCACGGGTGTCAGTGTACCTTTGGGCCATTTGCTTTTTGGCTCCTTTTTATAGATCAAAAAACAATTTGGCGCTTGTTATCATGTTTTTCTGTTCTGAGTTATAAAACGAATAAACAAAATACAG
>NIUQ01003367.1:0-17814 GCA_002796945.1 Plectus sambesii
CTTGAAATGACATCTTCCCTTTGCATGTCTATATCTCGACAACGCCATGAACGAATTTAATAATTCTTTATTTACATGAAAGCCCAACTTTTGCAGATTGTTTTTCTAAAGTTTCGGCTTAATTGGAATATTCTGATTTAAGCTATTCAAGAAACAAATTGCATCATTACTTTTTAGTCATTTTGTTTAAGCGAAATCTCGATTTTTTTGAAGTTGGCGTTAAATGACGAAAAAAGACCCAATTTTATTGATTTCAAAAAGAAAATTTAAGTTAGGAGTAGCTTTATCAAGTGCAAAAATCTGCAATATAATTAGTTGAGTTTTCGCAGAGTTGGAGCTGTTTAGAGTGTTACCCGTTACTTTTGACTCACCCTGTAAAATGAAATACTACTAATGATTAAGGCATCATTATCAGATTCCTCTGAAATTGCATCTATATGTGTAACATTTTCTAAAATGGCTCGGATTTCGTTATCCGAGAACAACAGAATCACGAATTGCCAAGATGTCACAAAAAGGGAAGTCGCTCCTCTAAAAATGAGTTTCGCCCAGTTTGTGTTCTCGCACGCTTCGTTGTATCTCGCCATGGTGTAACTGCTCGGACTGAGTGAGTAAATCGAGTAAAGGAAAAGCCAACCACTGGAAGTGTACAATGATACATTTAAGCAATACTTCAAGCGACGGTTCACAGTTCTAATGATCGACCATGTTTAGCGGTCATTATACAATGGGAATAGTTTAAGTATTGTCACAGATAAACTAATTGGAAATTTCAAAGGAAAAGTCTCGAAATAAAACTATCTTCACAATGCTTTGCTTTGTCTCAATCTGACCGTATAGGGATTGACGAATGCTGAAACTATTTCTGGCGATGCACACAGAAAACCATACGTCGCCTGTGACGTACTGGAAAGGAAGTACGTCATACGTAAAAATACGCCCAGTTTGACGTACGTTTCGTCCCCTGTGACGTAGAACATTAATTTTGACGTATTTCACGTCGCGGTGACGTACGTTTTTCTGTGAGTATAAAACTAGCTTTAAAATATTTTGATCAAACTGATTCAACCGTATAGGGATTGACGAATGCTGATACTATTTCTGGCGATGGCTCACAATCCTTATGATCGACTATGTTTACCGGTCATTATGCATTGAAAATCATTGAAGTATTATAACGGACCATCCTGTGAGCAATCATAAAGAGAAATTCTCGAAATAAAAACTGGGTTTATAATACGTTGCTCAGACTGCGTCATACCGATCTGCGGTTGACGCGCGGAGATTATTTCTAGCGACGGCTCACAATCCTAATGACTGACCACGTTTATCGGTCATTATGCATTGAGAATCGTTGAAGTATTGTCACAGATAAACAAATTAGCAATTGCAAAGGAAAAGTCTCGAAATAAAACTGTCGTCATAATATTTTGATCAAACTAATTCGACCGTTCTGGGATTGACGAATGCTGATATTATTTCCGGCGACAACCCACAATCGTAATGACCGACCATGTTTATCGGTCATTATGCATTGAGAATCGTTGAAGTATAGTAACAGATCAACCAATAAGCAGTCGCAAAAGAAATTCCCAGAATAAAACCGACTTCACAGTACTCTGAGCAGACTACGTCAGAGTGAGGATTGACGTACGAATATCATTTCCAGCGACTGCTCACAATCCTAATGACCGACCATGCTTATCGGTCGTTTTGCAAGGAGAAACATTGAACCGTATTATTACGGATCGAAAAATAAGCAGTTGCAGAGGAAAACTCTCAGTATAAAATCGGCTTCTGCATACTTTGATCAGCCAGTGTCTGACCGTTCCGGGATTGAGTAGGACAAGACAAGCCCCGTTCTGTTGTGCTAATCTTAAACAAAGAGCCTGATTGAAAAGAAAAGGTATGCGCCGAGTTTGAATTGACTGATAAAATGAAGAGTTATTAAGTTATGAATATTTTTGACTAACAAATCGAGGAAAACTTCTTTTTTAGGAGTGTTTTTGGACAATCATTTGCTTTTGTAAATAGTTAATAGGCTTATTGCCATAAAATATCAGTATAAATATCTCACTTAAGATGGTATTCGCTCCTCCGACCGGCCATTGATACTTTTTACAATGCGTGAAAACTGACTAAACAGCTTAAAAGGGAACTTTATTTAGTTTATCGTACTTATTGATCTTAGGCCAGCAAAATTATTGAATATATGTCTTCCTTAATGCATTAAAATAGTAAATACTTTTGGATGATGTTCTCGCCCATCAGATGCCAGTACAGCGTTTAACTAACAGCGCTTGATTGGTTATTGCCCTCTCATTACGCAATAAAAAGGAGTACGGTCAATTCAGTATTAACTTAACTTCACTATTGTTGTTCATATGTACCCGCACTTGTCAATCGAGCAGCATCTAAACACTGTTAAATTTCCCAATATGCTTGAATTGATAGGGTGCATATTGACTTGCTAGTCAGTTTCGGTGTCCTTCTCCGAATGCTCATACAATTTCGGATATTGTGCAATAATTTGAGTAATAGGTAGTTTCTTTCAAGCTACTGGATCTGATTGTCTAATCTATCCATCTATCCATGCTAAGAAGGCAAGAGAAAGCCTTTGGGATGCACTCAATCGTAGTCCTTGGAAATCTTAGCATCATCTATCACTCGACCGAGCAGTCTCGCAGGAGGCTGTATTAAAAATGTGGAAGGACTGAAGCCTTTCCAACTATGATATTGTGGCGAAAAGCTAAATTCAGTTTCAACTGGCGCCTGTACTTTCTAAGCAAACTTTACCGGCTAATTCTTGCTCATCTTGTATTATTTGAGGCGACCATTTTGAATGTGCGGGCAGAGCCAGAGGTGGGTATTAATCGGTGGTTAGGTGGTACAAGTGCGTAACCTTAGAAATATGGGTAAAACTAAGTCAGGTGAGACAAAACAGCTGCGACGATTTTCGTCTGCACTTTTTCGATTAATCTACATACGCAGAGTAAAACATGCGTCGCCGATGATGTATTGTAAAGTAAATACGTCATATGCGTATAAATACGTCCAATTTGAAGTAATTTACGTCATCTGCGACGTAAGACATTAATTTTGACGCATTTACATCGCAGATGAAGTTACATACTTCAAATTGGACGTATTTATACATAGATGACGTACTTACTTTCCAATACGTCACCGGCAACATGTGTTTTTCTGCGTGTATAGCGCAGTTTGGTGTCCTGCGTGTCTTTCAATCATCATTAGAGCACCTATTGAAGCGAGACATGTTTTGGAGATACAATTTGAATACAAGTCACTGATTTTACCGCTAATTATTTGCAGCTCGCTGAATACAGCTCGGAGATTTCCTACCGTCTGCTTTTGCGTTGCAAAATTGGTGATTGAATAGGTGTTTCTTCTGTCGCCCAAGTTGCATGGACAAAATGTATTGATTGACGAAATTTCTACAGGTGTATTTTACATATAATAACCCTGATCTGCTTAGGAATAAGAGGACGGTAAAATTTTCATCGACACAATTTGATATTGCAGTTTTATTCTCATCCATTGATGAATGCAGAAGCATATACTAGTAATCAAAATTTGAACGCCGATTGACAATATGCCATTAAATCGCTTGAAATTGCCAAACATATCAAAATATCGTCATCAAGAGAAACTGACATCTCTTATCAACAAAAAAACGATACGTTACCATTTGAACAAATTCATGAAAGAGTACAACATTCTTCCTGAGAAACCAACGCCATTGACTGTTGTGAAACATGTCTCGAAGGCTTTATTTTGGACAACAGTATATTTGGCATTCAGCTATTTGACCCTAGTTTCGGCGTTCGAAGTGATTCGACAGTATCGCGATGATGAAGTGAAAACGAACATGAAAGCCGTGTTCTATAATAATGTCTCATACGTAAGTAAAATTTTGCTTCATTTGTGTATTAAGTTTTTTCACAGGATACGCGCACCATTGATTAAATCCTTATCCTCCTCAAGCTAAAATAGCACTTCTTTTCTTTCATTAACACCTCCGTCGCTCTTTAATTAATGGTAAGCACAAGACTTATGAGCCTATAAATGGTAATAGCGGTCCATCTGAGGGACGTTGGTGAGCAAGAAGAAGCCTTCAGTTATGTACAAAAAAGGTAAGGTAGCCACTCTCTTTAAAAGACTAGGTCGTAGATCGGTGTTACGTGTGCTCTTTTATCGTTCACAGTTTGTTCCGGTCATCTTCTGTTAGAGAACGAACTATAGATTGAATATTACACGCAATCAAACCCTTTCAGCTTCCGAACATGACAATTTGTTTCAAAATTAATGCATCAGAGCTGTTCAGCAATTCCTCTTCATTGAGCTTGAATTATATGTCAGCTTGGTCTCGATTTTTCGAAGAAACTGTTTCACCTGAAGGCATATTCAACGTCAATAAACGCCAGATTTACGATGATGAAATCTATTTGTCTCTGCTCAAATATCTCGCCATGATATATGAAGCGGAACGGGCGTGGGAGTCGGGCCTTACACAGATTTCTACCTTCCACTCCGAAGAAAGCGATGACTGGATTGCACTGAAAAAAATTCTCGTGCCGAATATTGAGCGCTATAACATCACTCTCAAGCAACTGAAAAGCGTTTTTGATGGAAAATTTTGCAATTTGCCAATGTACGTGGAAGAGTACGATAGCCTTCTAGCTTTTATACAGAGTGGTAAGACGGAATGTATCGCGGGAAGTAAAATTTCGTTTATCGGCATGGATACAATTTGCTTTCGCTTGATCGGATACAAAAGCGATCTGAAACCACTGGGTTCGGCAGATGAAACTTTGTTGTTTTTGTACGATGACGGCAAGCATCTGATGTGGTGCCAAGAAGTTACAATCGACCTTGGCAGTGAAAGCAGAAGTACGCCGCGACGAGCGACAACGCGAAATGAAACAGATGGTTATTATTACAACAGTTATATAGACTTGGCCACAGTTAATATGGATATTGGCGTAAAGGCGCTTTATCGAAAGCTGCCATATGTGAAAGGCGACGTCCAATGCTCTTCCGATTCAAGTCGGGAAGAGTGTGAGAATAAGTGTCTCAGAGGATGGATCAGGGCGAATTGTCATTGTTCGCCGATCACTTTCAATTTGACAGGTAAGAGCAAGTTGTTAATGGTGAATGTAAGCCGAGAATTTCCGAAGTACTAAAAATCGAAAAAATCATTCGGATTCTTTCACTTTCTTCATTGACAAACTTAATCAAATTCTGAGTTTGGACAGGCAAGCCAAAGTTAGATTTTGGTGGAGAGTTTTAAATGTAAAAACTATAATTTTTCTGCATCTCCAAGCAATATGTTGCATATACAGCGGGATCAGATACAGGAATCCTCCACACCACTAAGTTTAGGGCACCCCGACATTAAAAATACTAGTGTATGGGAATTTATCCATTCAGTCCCTCCACCGGTAATCCAATCCTGCTTCCATGGGCCAATGAGCGAGTGGCGACCGCGAGTCAAATTGAGCACCGCTCACTTCTCCCAAACGTTGGTAATGTTCAAAATTCGAGAAAATCCCGAGCTGTCTGCCTATTTATTCAATTTTTAAAGCAGGACTCTATGACTTTTTCTTTTAGTGAAAAAAACTGTATTTGAATCAGTTTTCAAAACAGCAGGGATGTAAAGAAGGAAAAACGTTCTGCGGTTGTAGGATATTGAGTAGTTGATTGTTTTATTAATCTTCGCTCACGATGAATGATTTAATTTTTCGAACAGTATCGCTCATTCTGACATAATAGTGATTTTAGCTGACATATCTAGTTATCGCAACTGCACAGTGGATGATTACTCAGTCTGTCTGAAAAAGTACGCGGAGAATGCGACCTATTTGTGCACAAATAAATGCGTGCCTCTATGCGAGCAATGGCACTACGACTATCATTCCGAAGCAGTGTACTCTTCTAGCAGTTTTTATATAGAAATAGTTTCCAAAACATTTGATTATGTCATCATCGAACAAGTATTCACATGGCGCAGCTTCGACGAGTTCATTGGAGCGTTGGGGGGCGCCCTTGGAATCTGGCTGGGACTCGATTTTGTGATCATCGTTGAATTCATTGTCAAGCTAGTAACAAAGTTAATCAAAAAGATTTTGATGAGAAACGTTAATAATTCAGAAGAAGACAAGCAAGGGGAAAGCACCAAAATTGATTGCAGAGAAGAAAACGTTGAAAATGGAATATCATCTACATTTGAAATTGGAAGGCGTGTAGTTGGACACCAAAGAAAGTGCAAAGACAATGAAAGTGAGATTGGTGGGACTAGGATTCGCCAAATAAATGAAAGTGAAGAGCAAAGAACATCAAGGAAGAAAAGAGAGAGCAACATAATGAAAGAGAAACATGTGCAGCAGAGAGAAAAACGCTCAAATAATTACAGAGTGCACAACACGCTGGCAGATAATAATATGAAGAATACTGATGTTCATAACGGGCGTCTACAGAATCAGAAAGTGAATATAACAGACCATGTTGATGCAGTTCAAGATGAGTCTACTGCACATGCCAACTATTCCAGTGCTCGCAATAAATTTCTTCAAAAACTGCTCCTCGTATTCTCCAATAACGAAGCTTCTAAAAACAAGCTAGCCCTTTTTCTCCGACTTGCTGAAAAACTGTTTTGGGCAGCAATTTACTTAGTTGGTAGTATATTCACGACGCTGTGGTGCGTTCAGTTAATCAACTTGTACTTGGAAGACGAATCAATTTATTTTCCTTCGCTTGTCAGCAATCGAGCAGTTTCATTGCCGCCGCCATCGCTTTGTATTCCTTACCAAAGTACACCATTTTTCCGAAGACAGGGGAACATTTCTAATGCTTTAATGGATTATTTCAGTCAATCAAATAACACCAGAGCTTCTTTTATTCAAATTTCTGATGGAAAAAATTGGTCTGAACCGCTTGTTTACATTGGACTTGTGTATTTCCGTATTCTTTCCCGTTCTGAAATTAGCTACCCCAACAGCAATTTTATTTCGAATTACGAGAGGCAACCCGAATACTATGAAGCTGGTAAGTTATGGCAATGGGAAGCAAGTGTACTGCACCATGTATCATGCTTTAATTAAGATATATTACACTTGCAAACTTTTGTTTTTATTCTATCAAACAAGTTATACTTCAACTATGCAAAAATGGTGACGAATTCGAACTACCAAGGCAATTAGCACTTTTTGCGATGTCAGATGCGCATTCTGTTAAAGGGACTTCAGTAAACTTTACATAGCAAGGGGGGAAGCAGCAGAAGGATCGGAAATGGCGCTCAATAATTTACAGTAACTTGGGTCATGAGGTGGACAGGGTGTAGATGATCAGATAGATTCAAATGAAGCAGGGATCACTTCAAGGCGCGAATAATAATTTGAATTAATTTGAAGCGTTGGAAATATGCAGTACATCATAATATTTGCCATGCAAACTAAGAACGTTAATAGAATAAATGAACTTGAACACAATAGGGCCGGAGCACATTAATATTTGGGATCAGGATGGAAATGACCGCTTGAATTCATGCATTTTAATCGGACAACATTTTTGACGTTTAAGGTAAATTATAAATATAATCAAAGAGTTCCAACGGTCAGTTCGGCATTAACAAAAATCAGCAGATCTTGGAAATATATATCTTAATTTTACTTCCCGATCTTCTTAGCCATTTTTTATTCACCAAAATGATAAATAATGCCAAAATCACGCTGATTCTGAAATCGTAGAGTAAAATTGGACGATTTTTCACGATAAAATAGTATCAATTCAACTTCGTCAAGGCTCCGTTTTTGTCGATTTAATTATAGCGTGGTCCGTTGAAAGTATAATTAAAAACTGAAAACTAAAAAATCATTTTCATAAAGCCCATTGGAAGCTAACTTGATTTTACAGGCAAAAAGTACGAATGAAACGTTCATTTTTAATCCAAATATTAAAAATATAAGCTAGTCTTTGCGCGCCGATTTTAATTGCAAGCCACAATCAGTCTAATCTTTGTTAACAATCAAAATTTCATCGTTTCGCTACAACTTTTGTACTCACATATCTTAACTGCAAAAAATCGTTATTCAGCTTATGCCATTTTCCACCGCTAGGAACACATACATTCCAAAAAGATGCTTCCTAACCTGGTTGTAGTACGAATAGCCTTCGCATCTTATTTACGGTCAAGCCGTCATGTGATTACTTCAGTTTTTGCTTCTAATTTGAATAAGGTTCGTATTTCATTAGAGCCCGTCGCAGGATATAATACGATACCATCAGTTAATCATGGTAGGAAGTCATTTGAGAATCTGACCATTAGTATCATGTCGTTAGTTTGTGTTTTGCATGATAAATCATTAGGCAAAATATTTCAAAATATCATATAATATCATTTTGTAATTTTATCTGTGGCATGATATCATTTACCCTCACTGCAGAGGTTTTGGACATCCAATTAAATGACATACACAAATCAATCAACGACATTCTTCTGCCAAAGCTTTTGGAATGGAATGTAACAGCCAACGAACTGCGACAAAAACTGGGAGCAGAACTAGCTCGCATGATTGAATTGAAGATCACCTTCACGAATAGAAGTGAAATGACTGATATCGTCAACAAGACTGCTTTTTATACAGCAGCAATTACCAGCGAATCATTTTGCTACAGTCTGCCATATGCAGTCAATTTTATTGATCAAGATGATACGTTGGAGTTTTCGATAAAAGAAACATCGTATCCAGAACTTTTTAGGAGCTCGACGGGTTACGTAACATTTTCAGATTATTTACTTGAACCAAGAAGCGAGGAGTCCGCCTTTCTACTACGTTTTAGACCACCCGTTTATGATCTCGACAACTACTACTTTCGATCTGGAGATGTACAAAAAGTATTAATTAGCTTCGACGGCCTTTACACAAGTCGGCCCGAGGCAAAAGGTGTGAAAAACTGCTCGCCATATACGACCAAATCGTATTGTTACGCACAATGCCGCATCAAACTTATAGAAAAACTATGTAATTGCTCGCCAACATACTGGACTATGATGATTAGGCCGACTTCTGGTTTAGACGAATGCACGTTTGATCGTTATATGGTATGCCTGAAAATTAATGCAAGCGACGAACTCGACTGCAGAGATTCCTGTTTACCATTTTGTACTGCAAGATATACTCAAACCAATAGTACTTATGACACTCTATCTCAAAACTACGCAGATATTGCCGGTATCAAATTCAACGTAGAAAAACGCATTTACTTAGCGATTGAAGAACAACGGTCATTTGAGTTCAGCGATATGCTGGTTAAGGTCTAGCTGGACACCTAATTGCGCCATAAAATTACAGAACTTTGAAAATATATACTAGGAACAGTTAGAAAAAATGCAAAAAATTATCCAAAACGGCAGTTCTAACCAACTTTTATCGACTAGAGATGTTTGGTTCATAAATACTTAATAAATGCTTTCAAAATTTTGTAATTCGTTGCCGATTCAGATAAATCGAATCAAAAAATGAATGAACAATTTTTTCGTAAAACATTATTAAGCTTTCTTTGGCGCAGTTAGGTGTCTCATGCGTTATTAAGTTAGGAGGAACACTTGGAATTTTACTGGGCTTTAGTATCTTCAGCTTTTACCAAGCTTTCATAACAGTAGCAACATTGTACTTTGCTTCTATCTTAAAAAGAAAAAGATTTGCGAAGAGTCCTATGTTACTGAAATACTGGGACAAAATAAAAGAATCAGGAATTGCACAACTGATTTCTTATCTAAATCGACAATTACTTGCAATGAACATTTGCACCACCAAGAAAAACCTTAAAACGAAGGAAATTGGAAGAAATATTTTGCTGAAAATTGGTTACCTGATTGGACTTTATGCAACGGTGCGAATGAGCAATGATCTCTTTTATTCGCCCAAAACTGGCGAATCTAAAAGCCGTGTCGATTTAATGATGAATACCACGATCAAATTACCATCTTCGACAATATGCATGCCATTGAAGGCCGCTGAATTTTTAAATGAAACAGGAGTAAGCTATTTTGGTTCATTTTCTGACAAGGAAAATGTTTTTAATAAGCACTGGCCCAAATGGCTAATTCGTTGGGTTTATGAATATTTGATCATTTACGATATAGTCGAAAGACATGGCAACCAGAAGGTTATTTCTGCTTTGCTCTCTGACCACGATAGTAGCGCATCAAACCAACCAAGAAGTACAACAAATGATTACAATTTTACATCTCTGATAGAACTGGATGAACTGATTGACCACTTCAATATAACTATTCCTGAACTGAAGCAGAATCTGGGTCAGAATGTGCGAGATATTTATAAAACTGAAGCTATCTTCGTGAAGGAGTCTGATGGAGCATTAAATCAGACAGTTCTGAACATAGCTGATACGACATTTATTGGCGAAGAAGAGATCTGTTACAAGCTGCCTCTGGACGCAGTGACATTCAGCTCGAAATCGGATTACATTTTCATTTCTCTCGATAGAAGATCGTTGCCAAACTTTCGGCATTATTGGGGTGAAGATGGTGCAGTTATTGATTTATCTGGGCTTGACGTAAGTAAAGAGCAGTATGCATTCGACCGTTCATACGGATTAGCATATTATTTTCAATTTGGTAAATCCCACTTTGCAAAGTTGGACATTTCCGTAATACACGAAGCAAAGCCGGTGAGCTCCGGTAAACGTCACTGTTCCGAGAGCAAATCGATGGACAGGTGTCAAGACGAGTGCCAACAGAAGAAAATTGAACGCATTTGCAAGTGCTCACCAGCCACACGGTCGCGTTTTCCCTCTAATACTAAATTGACTCAATGTCGTTTAATCGACTATAAAAGATGCGCCAAATTCTTGGTTAGCAGTGACGCGGATCTCTGCGAATTAAGCTGCGTTCCACATTGCACACGCATCAGTTTAAAATATATACCAAGTTTGACCAAACAAGCCCCCCACAAAAATATGGCTAATTTAAATCTCACAATGAACTCATTCAAATATCTCGGTATTAAAGAAGTAGACATGTACACGACGAATGACTTGCTCAATGAATTTGGTGGCATTCTTGGTTTATGGATTGGACTTGATTGTCTTGCATTCGTAGATTTATTTTACTGGCTAGTCTGCAGGGGTTGTCACACTTTCAGACAGTTTCTTTAATGGCGCGAGTATTTGGAGACGTCGCTTGTACAACACATATATTTGCAATGATTAAATGTTCTTACGAACGTGACTATATCTGTTAATTGTAACACCCAGTTACTTCATGTGAATCATTGTTCTATCATGTGAACATACACATATACAGTGGAAATCGTTTATAGTGGCTAAGCTTACACCAGTATTTCGTTTATACCGATAATTTTGGTAGGTCCCAAAGCGTACCTCCCCATACACATAAGTCCCTTTATACCGGTAATAGATTCAGCAGACCTGCCATCAGAAAATGAGCTGATTATAATCGGCGGAAGGAACATAAATGTGCCAAAAACACCGCTTCGACATAAATCCCCTGATTTCATAAGCTAACACAGACCTTCGCAATGGCAGAAATCAGGAAACGTTGCCAAAGGGTACTGTATATTTTATACAGGTATTTTGACTGCTATGAGCTATTTTCTCTTATGCCGATCATTTTGGCAAGTCCCGCAATCATAGGTATAAATGAATTTCACTGTATTTCAGCAAAAGTGATAGATGTAATGGGAAGCGCGCTGGCTGAAATTAAGTTTGCGCGAACACACAGAACAAGTCGATGAAATTTTGTCCTTTGTCAATTAGTATCAGATTTACGTCGTCGAAAAGTGACAGTTAAGCGGACACATCATTTTCAAATTAGCAAAAATATGCGAGATCGCGGTGGTGTTATTAACAGCGCCGCAACATTGAAGAGAAAAGGCGAAAAAATATCGGCGTGAAGAATGCATTCAAAACATTGACAGGATTTAAAATAGGCACGACAGAACATAGTGTAAAAGAAGGCAAACTCGGTGTCTCTTAAAGTAGATATGGGAGAATATTTGGCACACAAGATGGCATTTACTTAAAATGGTAACAAATCGCAAATGGACCCTCTCTATTACTACTGAGCTCTGCCAGTAATCCATTTTTTGTACATATCTATAAAAGACATCACATCATTTGTGAAACCTTTGAGCAGTGAAGCGAACCTATATTTTCAGCGTGATGCAGGTCGCAGTGGTAATAGTGTGCAAGCGCTGTCACTGCACACTATTTTTTGCGAGAAAGTCCTGGAAATGAGAATTCACTCGATCATTATTTGACTTTTTGATCATATTTTTGTCCCATCACGTAGCACTTGTTGATTTGAAGTTGTCCATTTAGTCTCCTCCATAACCAATCAACGAATGCGTTGCATATCTGTAGCTACAGTCTGTTTCCCACACCTTAGCCCCTTTTGCATGGATGCCATTGTTGGTTGATTGTCCATGTCATCCATCTGTCAATGGCGATGTCACAACTTAATGAAACCCTGTCGCCAAAGAACATCATCTTTGGTGAAGAACATTCGACAGTTCAACGAAATGAACTCCTGGTTCTCGAACACTTCACCACTTAGTTGTTAGCGGGAGGCCCAAACTCTGCTCCCAGCGTCAAAAAATCTCCCCCCTTTCTACTTTGAAATTACTTAACTCCCCTTCTCATTATGTTCTGTAGCACCTGTTTTTATGCTTGCTAACGGTCGAATGTTTTCTTCACTTCGATCATTTTTCTGCCTTCTCAGTGTTACTGCGCTGTTTCCATCACTACCGCGGCCTCGCATTTTCCTACTAATTAACACCATATATACCTTGGAAAATGTCTGTCTTATTACGGTCTTTGAGCGTCCCCTCTTCACCAGTCACTTATCATTAATCATCTTTACTCTTGCGTATTTCACGAAACTAACTTAAGGTTCCCTTTTTCTAGCCAATGATCTTTAAATCATGCAGATTTCTTCCTAAAATTAAAAATTTTTGAGAGAAACTGCAGAACCTCATTTATACATTTGATCATGTAACCCCCATCTTTTGGATACTTACAGTATTTCTACAGATTGCTTCCGCGTCTTATCTGGTGCATCTTTTACAGCTGACTGAAGCAAAGCATGTCATTTACAGAAAGTGCCGAGCAAAGTGTGCAAATGGCAGAAAAACAAGATACAGCACATTTTACGCATCAATTCTACTGTCGGCTGACAATCCTAATGATCGACCATGTCTATCGGTCATAATGCATTGAGAATCATTGAAGTATCATAACGGATCATCCAGTGGGCAATCTCCAAGGAAACCTCACGGAATGAAGCTGACTTGACAGTATTTTGATCTGACTGAGTGTGGTTGACCAGCCTCTTTTGAACAAAGGTTGGTCGGTCGGACAGATCTAGCCTTATTCGACTGCCCCCAGACGCCCTTGTCGTCGATGTTCTCACTAACTAGCTGTCGGAACTGCGTTTAACCGAAAACGTTGGATCGGCTTCTACTCTCGCATAACTCAACAGAAATTAGTTCGGTCAGTCCAGTTATTGAGCGGCTGTAATACATAAGATTTACCATAATTGACCAGATAAACCCACACTTTTCAGTAGCGCAACGACTAAAACACTATTATAATTCCTAAAATACTTGACTTGAAAAGCTGCATATTGATTTGCTTGTCAGTTTGGGTGTCCTCCTTCCAAAACCGACACCATTCCTAATATTGTGCAATAATTTGAACCAATAGGACGTTCACTTCAAGCTACTGGCTATCATTGCCCAAATCTATCAATCTGCAAATACTAAGTAGGCAAGAACAAGCCTAAGGAGGTCATTCAATCTTAGTCCTTAAAAATCTTAGCATTGTTTGTTACCTGACCTAGGAGTCTCGCAGGAGGTTGTATTAGGCATACTGAAAGACTAATGCTAAAGTATTCCCAACCATAACATAGAATAATGCTGGATTAAGTTTAAAGAGTGCGCTAACAGCTTGCAATCAAACTCTATCCGCTAATCCTTTCTTTCCCTTTATCATATGGGGCTACTAGTCCAAAAGTCCGGCCAGAGCCAGAGATGGAAATTTATCCGGAGGTTAAGTGATACAAGTCAGTAACTAAAGAACTTTGGGAAAAAAAATCAGGTAAAGTATAACCACTGCAACGATTTTTGTTTGCATTTCTTCGATAGATACCAATGTACTAATCTTGTTCAAAGTAACTTGTTTTGGATTACGCAATCAGGGGCCTGTTTCACAAAACTGTTGCAATTGCAGAATTGCAGAATTGCGTCGCAATTTGCATTGTCATCACGCAATTCTGCAACTTTCTGTTTCACAAAACTGTTGCAGTTGCAGAATTGCAGAGTTGCGTTTGCAACAGTTGCAATTGCAGAATTGCAGAATTGCGGGATTTCAATTGCAGAATTGCGAAAAAAAGTGGCACTAATCCGCAATTCTGCAACAGTTGCGAAAAAAATCTCGCACCACAAATCGTGGTGCGAAAANTAAATGAGCTTTTAAGATCGCTGCAGAATTGCAGAGTTGCAGAATTGCGGAATTGCAGTTGCAGAATTGCGAAAAAGTTTTATGAAACAGAAAATTGCACAATTGCATTTGCAACAGTTTTGTGAAACAGGCCCCAGGTGTCCTACATGTTTTCAATCATAATTAGAGCGTCTTTTGAAGCGTTACAGATATTTTTCTGTAGATACAATACGACCACGATTCGCTGATCATATCGCTAATTGTTTGCAGCTCGCTGATTAGAGCTCTCGTGCAATTTACCGGCTGCTTTGTATTGCAAAATTGATGACTGGGGCCTGTTTCATAAAACTGTTGCAATTGCAGAATTGCAGAATTGCGTTGCAATTTGCATCATCATTACGCAATTCTGCAACTTTATGTTTCATAAAACTGTTGCAGGTGCAGAATTGCCGAGTTGCGTTTGCAACAGTTGCAGTTGCAGAATTGTAAAATTGCGGGATTGCAGTTGCAGAGTTGCAAAAAGCTTTATGAAACAGGAAATTGCAGAATTCCTTTTGCAACAGTTTTATGAAATAGGCCCCTGAATGCACGTTTCACCTAGAGTCCAACTTGCACAGCCAATTTATACTGATTGGCAAAACTTTCGCTGATGTACTTTACACTTTCCTCATAAGCTTGCGAGTTAGAAGGCGGTTATAAATTGATCGGCATAATTAAACATTGCAGTTTACTAATCCACTGCTGGGGCGTATTTCATAAAACAATTGCGAATTGCGCTGGCAATTCGCAACTCTTGCGTTTGCAATTCGCAACTCTTGCGTTTGCAATTGCGCAATTTCCAGTTTCATGAAAGTTTGACGAGATTGCATTAGCGTTCGCAATCGCATCATGCAATTGCAAATGTAACCATGGGAACAGCTGTAATCATGACAACTGTAACTATGACAACAGTTGTAACCATGACAACAGTTGAGACCGTGATAACTGTAACCATTTTTCAGTTGCAACTATACCTACTACACTTATTCTAAAATCGTTGAAATAGAGTTAAATTAATGTTAAATTGCTAAAATCATGTCGGCGAGAATGCTTCATATCAATGCGTCAATATATTTCGCTCTCACTCTTCATTTTCGGCGAAATTTAGTGAAAACGCAATTCCGCATTTGAATTCGCAGAGCCTTTTACACTTGCGCCATTTTCGCCTGAAAGAATTGCGGAATTGCGAGACTCCATTGCGATTTGTAGTTTTATGAAACAAACAGTTGCAAATTGCCATTGCGAATTACAAGACGCAAGTGCATTTGCAATTCGCAAGAGTTGCGTTCTCAACTGCGTTATGAACCTGACAATTGCGAAATGCCATTGCGAATGCAATTCGCAATTGCATTGCTTTATGAAATACGCCCCTGGTTGCTTAAAGGAATAATCAACATTTCAACGCGAATTTACAAAATGGCAGTAAATCGCTCGAAATCCCGGAACATATCAAAATTTCTTCATCAAGAGAAACTGACATCTCTTATCAACAATAAAAAGATACGGCGCCATTTGAACAAAGTAATCAGCGAGTTTAATATTCTTCCTAAGAAATTGGGACCATTGATTGTTGTGAAGCATGTCACAAAGGTTTTATTTTGGACAACAGTTTATTTGGCATTCAGCTATTTGACTGTCACTGCGGCTTACGAAGTGATTCAACAATATCGCGAAAATCAAACCACAACGAATGTGATAGCCACTATCAATAACAATGTCACATACGTAAGTAACAAATCAATTTATTTGCATATCAAAAAGTTTTACAGGGTAGGCGGATGACTGAATTGATCCTTTGTCCCACTATTTGAAACAGCGCTTTTATTCTTTCCATTAGCAGTTATGTCGCTCTCCAATCGAGGCTACTGTAGAAATATTGATAGGGTATGAACAAGGTATATGAGCTTTAAAATGGTAGGAGCGATACATGTAAGGGCTGTTGACGAGCAGGAGGAAGCCTCTCGTTGTTCAAAATAAATGTAAATGAGTTTTTACTGTTCTGAAAAGGCCAGGTCGTAGATCGGCGGTAAGCGCGCACTTCAATCGTTCATAGACAAATTCGATCAGCTTCTATTAAGTTGGCAACATATGAATGTCGCATTTATTCGAAAACGTTTTAATGCGTATAAATCGATGAAAACGCAACCGATTCGAATGGAATTTTTTCGTTTGAGAGAGCAACTTCTAACTTAAATTTCATTTTTTAATCATAAAAATCTAATCACAATAACTCGTTTAATAAGCATTCTACGGATACGCACAATTTCGCACTTTCGCGCGTTTTTCGCACATTTTCCGCTCAATTTGGTCGGCGTGCGGTTAAATGTGCTTGAAATGCGCGAGAAACGCGCGAAAGTGCGAAATTGTGCTTTTCCGTAGAAAGCTCGTAAAGTGAGATATTGTGATCAGATTTATATGATTAAAAAAGAAAATTTATGTTAATGAAAGCTTTACAAGATGCAACAAACCATATTGAATTTAGTTGCGTATTACCAGAGTTATTTGTCACTAAAAGTGCTCCATTTAGGACGCTGAAAAGTTATCTATTTTTACAATATAATAAAGTGACGAACCAGTTTAAAAAATTAAAAAAGGAAATCTTTTTTAAAAGTTGCTCTCTCAAGCGGAAAAAATCGCCGTCAAATTGGTTGCGTTTTCACCGAGTTTTAAGCATTCAAACTTTTTCGAAAAAAATGAGACACTCATATGTTGTCAGCCTAATATTACAGAATAAACTATAGAATAAATGCTACACGCGATCAAAATCTTTCAGCTTCCGAACATGACAATTTGTTTAAAAATCAATGCAGAGAAGCTGTTCGAGATAGAGTATACATCTAGTTTGAATTACACGTCAGCCTGGTCTCATTTTTTCAAAAGAACAGTTTCACCTGAAGGCACATTTAAAATTAATAAAGGCCAGATTTACGATGATGAAATCTACTTGTCCCTGCACAAATATCTCGCCATGATATATGAAGCAGAACGGGCGTGGGAGCCGGGCCTTGCCCGAATTTCTGCCTTCCACTCGGATGAAAGTGATGACTGGATTGCACTGAAGAATGTTCTCATGCCCAATATTGAGCGCTTTAACATCACTCTCGAGCAACTGAAAAGCGTATTTGGTGAAAAATTGTGCACTTTGCCAGCGAGCTTGTGGCGATCGGAATACCCACTTCTTGTCCTACAGATGGAAAAAAGCGAATGTGTTACGGGAACAAAAATTTCGTTTATCGGCATGGATACAATTTGCTTTCGCTTGATCGGATACCA
>NIUQ01003368.1:0-17891 GCA_002796945.1 Plectus sambesii
AAGAGCTGACTGTGAAAATATGCGGGAATCATGAGCTGAACCAGGGAATTTGGCCAATACGCTGGTGAAGCAGCGGTCGGCGTTGCATACTGCCTGAATGTTCATCGAATGGTACCCTTTGCGGTTGATGTAGAAAAGCTGATTGCCCTTTGGCTTGACAATTCGCACGTGAGTACAGTCAATAGTGCCGACAATTCCTCCGATTCCTCCCTTCTCACCGAACTTGTGCATTACTTTGCGCGCCCTTTCGCCTGTTGGAAACGTGATGAACTGATCCATCTTACGCGCTAAGGCATAGGAGACGGCGGTAACGATGCGAGAGACAGACATCTTAGAGATGCACAGAATGTCGCCGATCGCGCTCTGGAATGTTCCTGTAGCGTAGTAGCAAAGCGCCGTCAAAATCTGGATGCGTACAGGAATAGCATGGCCTCGCTTAGTCGGCCGCTCGAGATCCGGTCCTAATAACTGCTCAAGATACTGAATGGTTGCCTTGTCAAAACGGTAACGCGCCGCAATCTCGTCATCATCGAAGTGATCGAAGGGATCGCAAAGCTCGCGATATTTCTTGGTTTTGGGCGGCTGCCGTGGGCGGATGAGAGAACGAGGACCAACGCGCGTCAGTTGGCGTACAACCATCGTCTTCTGCAAGTGTAACTAAAAAGACCTAGAAATAGAGTGCGTCGCGTATAGCACGTCCCGCGCGACATAACCCTAAATGTAATCGAAAATACATACAGAAAACACTTACAGCAGGTAGTAACAAAGAAGAAGTAGTTGAAGCTGACTGGAAACACAAGGAGATTGCGCGTTTGCTTATACTTGCTTAAATCGTTTTTGCATTTAGACGCTGTTTGTATTAATTAGGTATGTATTAAGATATGCTAAGAGTTTGTCATGTATTTGACACAAAAATGGAAGCTCCGTTTAATCAATTAGCCATTTATAATAACTAATTCAAGAACGTTCAAGAAAATGAATATCATTCGAGATAATATGACAGTTAAATTCAAGAGATGCGCATTCAGATCATTTTGTAATGCTACTACAATAGAGGGTGCGGCGTAAGTTCCGATTACAACTATTTTAATAATTAATAAATTAATAATTGTGAATTTTGCCGTTCAAAGAGATACTAAAAGGTCGCTGACTTAGGTGGCCGACATTCTGAAAGGCTTCCCCCTCGCGCTTGATCAAGGGTTATTGGAGGGGTCAAAGTACCCCCAAGCCAACAGTAAAAACGGTCAAGTACCCCTCCCCCAGCCACCAAACACTGGCCACCTGCGAATAGAAGATATTTCTCTTATCAATTATCAGTTAAGTTGTATGAGAACGTTGCCGCACCCTTTACAATAAAAAATTCACGTCTTCATCAGATCCTCCGCGCGCACTTCTTCAAAGCAACGCTTCTTTTCGAAAAGCTCAATTTGAAGCAATTCGCGTCTGATCTTTTTGCACGCGGTTTTCTCCTTCAGGTGTTCGACCTCGGCGTCGTACTTGGCCTTTTCAGACAGCAATGCTGCATACGTTGCTTCATCAAGCATTTTCTTGTCTACGGCCTTCCGTAGTGGTACAACTGCTGGCACGGTAGTTGTTGTTGTTGTTGATGGCGCGGGTGTTGATGGCGGCGGCGAGAGAGAATCTTCGTAGTCTAAATAAAAATTTGTTGCTTTGTCATCTGGAATATCTTTCAATTTTTTAATATACCGTAAAACCTCTAATATTCGCCCACCCTCTAATAAACGTCCCCCCTTGAATAGTCACCCCCCCCCTCACGCCTTGATTGGAATAATAATCGTTTGGGGTGATTACTGAAGGATTTACCGTACTATATAAATGAACTGAATGGGTTAATGCTAACAAAGAATCCGTACAACCATTTAAAACTAAAAATAACGTACGATTCTCGATCACATTCTGAGTACTGCAGTACTGCGTCGCATCGAATTCGGTCTCATCAACCTCCTCTTCTTCCACCGGTGCTGCTGCTGCGGTTTCCGACTCAAACCCTCCCGCCACGCCGTCGACGATGACGGCCGGTAGGATGTTTTCCAAGATGAAACGGGCGAAAAATGGCAGCTCGTCGTAGCTTCTTGCTGATGTATCGGGGTCAACGACCCCACCGCCCGTCATGAGCATCTGCGCCTTCTACTTAGTACGCAACTTTTTGGCTTCAGAAGCCAAATTATAATACTTCTTGCGCACTTCTTTCCAAGTGCGGTTCAGCGTGGCATTCTGTGCATTCAATGCCTGGACAATCCGCTCCCACTCTCCTTCCTGGGACTTTATGACGAACGCCGAGTTTTCTTCGTTCTGGAAGATCTCCTTCTTCTCTAAATACTTCGACAGGAGTAGTCAAATATCTGCGTCGGTGAAGTTCGTCTTGCGCATTTTCTTACTTGGTACTTCCTCGCCATCATCGGCCGCCGCCGCCTTTCGTCTTGCCATGGATAATAGCTAGGTGTCTGAAATCGCAAGCATTACACATATATAAGTCGTTAAATGATTGGAAAGTAGTAGTCAAAGTAGCATCAAACGCATCAGTAATGCATCAAATCATGTGGTACAACCTTCTATTCACGAAGCACAATCAAATATCGTCGAAAACTGGCCTAAACTAACGATTTAGCCCTAATTTGCTCTAGCCTAATATGTAAAAGCATCTGAGAATAGGTTCGCTGATATTTTTTCTTCTAAAAACCATAGCTATTCCTTTACTTTTAATGCAAACGTCACTGTAGAAAACGACGCGCAACGTAAAAGAAGTTAGGAAACGCAACTTGTGCATTTCTCAGTAAAGCAAAGCTGAATTTTGATTATGGTACGTGTCACAAGTCGTTGCTTAGCTGAGATATTCATAAGCCTGATTTCGCCTTAGGATATCCTAAGTTATAAACAACTTTAGGACACGATTATGTTACCGGCCCAATGAAAGGTGCACGATGTCTTAAATGCACCAGCGGCAGTGTCGAAGATCATCTCCACCCCATCCGGAATCGAAAACAGTATTGGGGAGGCTCTTTTCTGTCTCTTCAATGTCGTTGCAATTTCTGAAAAATTAGAAAAATGCTTGAAATAAGTTTCTTTATTATTTTTTGGATCAGTAATTATTTTTCAATGCAAACTGAATGGAGCTTGAAATGAAGTACCACCGTTATCAGCAGTGCCATAAATGGCAGACCAGGTGTTGCTGTTCACAATGCCATCTGCTGTCAATCCCTTTTCAGCCTGGAACTGCATGACCGCTGCCAGAGTCTGCTGACCAAAACTGCCATCGGCGTTGACTCCAATTGCTTGCTGAACCACTTTCACACATTCGCCTCGACTCCCGCGGTGCAGCGTCTGTGAACATCTAGCATTGACCATGCCAAAAATGGCAGCAACGACGCAAAGGTATTGGAAAAACATCATGTGAATGTGCAGCGTTTTTCAGGTTCAACTGACAAAGTTTTGGCTTTTAGGCGAGTATAAATACAGGCTCACTTGTTGACAGCGATCGGCGTTGCCTGAGTCAGCAGACGCCACTGATAGTTGTTGAACAAATCAACAGCTTGCACCAAAAAACAACGCCAAAAGAGACGCCCATCGTTTGCTTGTTGAGTCGAGCATCTTCTGTTTTTGAAAACGACTTGCCAGCAGCAAAGCGCAAAACTTGAGAGCACCGCGCGTGACAGAATACTTTGATGAGATAAGCGCCTGCACTATAGCTCCTCTTTGTCAGAGCATTTCAACAAAGTTGTTTATTGTACAAAAATATATGAGAGAATCCGCCGGGGGGTCAACCTACTTGTTCCGGGTGAGTACCAGTTTTTTCTAACGCCTACAGGACTTTATAGAGGGTTAAATGCTGTGTTTAAATTCGCCAAGCTCAGCTCGATTGGTCACTTGGTTGCGGAGTTATGATCATTTGAAAAATTCTCACTTTTCCGATTTTGGTCTCAAAAATCTGATCAGTCGATTTTTTGATAAAAAAATATATGAAGGCGATCACGTACAGCCTTGAAATTTTAACCACGTGTAAAGCAAATGTTAGAGATGTTCTGGAAGAATTTTCAGAGCTGTATCTTATTTCTGTGGTTCTGTACACACTTCTGAAAAAGGCTCCAAAATATTTTTTGAACCTTAATGCTGTCCTAGCCGATGTTTTTTTTCGGCCGAACATAGATGACTGAAATAGTGCTCCCCAAGCACTATCAGATGGTACCCTATTTGGTTTGAAATCTGTAAAAATAAAAAAATTATCGACCAAAAATCGATTTTTGGCCCTATTTTTGACCCTAATAGGAAAATCATGCCGTGGTAACTTTCTAGCGGATGCTCCATTTAATGTGAAACTAAGCAATTTTATAGTATTTTTTACGGTCTATCAGATGGCACAAGAATCAGCTCGGAACGTTAAAAAGGAAAAAAGTAATAAGCAAAATAGCAGAAGCGTCATCAGATAAGTCTTCTGTTTCGACGCAGTGTTGGGGTACTGTAAAAAATTATTCTTTTATCCAAGCTTCAGGGCCTAACGGCACTTGGCACACTATTAATACTTAAAAGGTACAATTATATCATGTCAATTTATCCACTCTGACTTCAGTCAGGCTGAAAATCTCATGAACTTTAGTTGCTAATGTGTCTCAACTCTGCTTGTTTATGGGAGTGGACAAACTTTTTTATACGGGTCGATTTTTGCCCATAAATTTTTCTTTACTGAGCCGAAATACATCTGATTTGAAACGTAACTTAACAATAACTTGATGACACAGGATATTATTACTAGATCAGTCAGTATATTCACCCTCAGCCGAAATAATGAGACTCAGCCACCCTAAGAAAAATGCTGAAGGCTTTTCGAAGTCAGTACCCTGTCATTTTTCTCCATTCGCAAATAAGAAATTCTTTGAGAGATTCCGTATTATTGTTTGGCTTTACACAAGCGATAATCTCCAGAATACTCTCAAAGAAATTCGAAGGGTTTGAGGTCGGGGCTCATCGCCAGCAATTCCTCCTTTGATAGGAATTTAAGAATTTCGCATTGTAGTCGCTCTCGCATCTTTTAAATCATATTAGCTGACGTACCATCCTCCTGAAAGGCCCAAGTTTTGTTTATTAAGCAAGTCTTGGCCACAGTTTTTGACCACTTGTTCCAAAATCAGCTACAAATGTGTTTGCGCGTTTTTATTTTGGCTTGAAGATTTGAAAGCTAATCGGGTTGGACTGTTCCTCAACACACTGAACCAAACCTTAATCTGGATGGGATAACAGCTTCTGTTGACAAAGTAAAGATGTTCAGGAGTAGCCGATGAGCTTCTGGCTAGGATTTGGTAATTCTAGGAGCTTGTCGACTGCTCGATAGTAATACTTTCCCCTTGGAGTACGCTATTTTATTTCGGTTTAGACTAATGAGCCAACGCTTGAAATTTTGCTTCTAATGACTTGCATTTGTCGAGTTCTGTTCATGAGATGCTGAACTTGGCGTCATTTAAAAGCGCTGAGCTTCAAGTCCTCTTCGGTTCGGAATCGTAGCAAATCCCTTCTCATCCTTACTTCAGAAGCCATTCGACAATAAAAATGACGTAGATTTCGCTTGATTCGACTAGTAACACAATTTTCTTCAGTTAGCTGACTCTTATAGACTCGGGGCGGTACGTTCTTTTTAAGCCTTGATAGCGTCGGTTCCACTGTTTCTCTTGATAGTACAATAAACGCAATTATGCGTTACCCAGCATTGTTTCAACAGTTTGAAAATTATTCCCGCAAAATGGCCTGCCAGAAAGAGCTCTTCCACTGCGAGATGGTTGCTTATCTTCGCTTGCTTGGCGCTCATTGTTCAACCAATTGAAACAGTTGAGACTACGCTAGACGATTCTCTTAGCTTTATTTTAATACCTATTTCATCATGATTAATTGCGAAATAACTCTTTCATAATCCTTTGAATAGTTAAATCAGAACTTTTTCGTCATCCTGAACTAATGATAGAGACCATGGTGCCACCTAAACCAGCTTGCGACCACTGCGCCTAATACCCTACCCCACCTTGCATTACTGCTGAAGAGTTCGGTTTTCGCTGGCTAAAACAGTAAAAAGTAAAAGATAATTGTATCATTTAAGTGCTATTATTATTTCAAGAGTCATTAACCATTAACAAATTAATTATAACATTTATTCTCTTCAGTACCCCACTAGTGCGTCGAAATAGACGACTTACCTGATGACGCTTCTACTATTTTGCTTATTACTTTTTTACTTTTTAACGTTCCGAGCTGATTCTTGTGCCATCTGATAGACCATAAAAATTACTATAAAATTGCTCAGTTTCACATTAAATGGAGCACCCGCTAAAAAGTTACCACGGTATGATTCTCCTATTAGGGTCAAAAATAGGGCTAAAAATTGACTTCTGGTCGATAAATTTTTTAATCTTACCGTTTCCGCGCCAAAACATATATGGTCGTATAGTGCTTTGGGAGCACTATTTCAGTGACCTATGTTCGGCCGAAAAAAAATATCTGCTAGGACAGAATTAAGGTTCAAAAAATATTTTGGTACCTTTTTCAGGAACATGCACAGAACCACAGAAATATGCTAGAGCTCTGAAAATTCTTCCAGAACATCTCTAAGACTCGCTATACACGTGGTTAGAATTTCAAGGCTATACATTACCGCCTTTATCTATTTTTTTACCAAAGAAATTATTGATCAGGTTTTTGAGACAAAAATTGGAAAAGTGAGAATTTTTCGAATGATCATATCTCCGCAACCAAGTGCCCAATCGAGCTGAGCTTGACGAATTTAAACACAGCATTTCACCCTCTATAAAGTGCTGTAGGCGTTAGAGAAAAATGGTACTCACGCGAAACAAGTAGGTCGACCCCCCCCCCCCGGCGGATTCTCTCATATATCGCCATCATGAGTTTGGCATAGGTACTGTTACTCATAAGCGTATCAAAAATGTATGAAAAGGGGTCCTGGCGCATTTTGCTTTTTCCACCATTCTCGACCATTTTTCGGCAATTTTTCAACTATTTTCATACAGTTTCATTATTGTCAAAATTTAGCTTTATTTAAATGAATATTTATTGCACAAAGTGTAAAAATAAGACTAAATACATGAAATACTGAGAGCAGTGTTGTCTTGATATGAAATTTTCGACATAATACTATACCGATACAATTCTTTGTGTCCAAAAATCAAATAATACAGGGTGGGCCAAATAATTTTGCTTTTTTTGAACTTGAATAACTTTGCATAGACTGAACAGATTTATGCAAATTTTCGTTTTTCACAATCCCCGCCCTCTGAGAATTTTTTTGGCATAGAAAAATTTATGACCCAAAATATAGGGGGACCCCCTAAAATTTCGGGCGCCCGAAGAACAAAAAGTTTTCAAAATGGCTTTTTGGGGACCGCTCTAAACTTTGAATGAAATAAAAGCAGAATTATTTAAAAGCACCCTCAAATTCTAGGGGGTTCCCCCTATATTTTGGGTCATAAATTTTTCTATGCAAAAAAAATTCTCAGAGGGCGGGGATTGTGAAAAACGAAAATTTGTATAAATCTGTTCAGTCTATGCAAAGTTATTCAAGTTCAAAAAAAGCAAAATTATTTGGCCCTCCCTGTACTATACCCATACAATTCCTTGTGTTGGTATTGTCAAATAATACTATACAATATACTATGGTATTTTTTCATAATACTTAAAAATACTATGATTTGAATGGTGCTCAAAAAATACTTTAGAGTAATATTTAACTTTTGCACACTCGATGTTATATAAAGCGGCCAAATGCTTGCGATTGAAAGAAATTAAAGAATACTTCAATATATCTGTTCGAGAAAGCAGTTTTTTATAAAAGAAAGAAGCACAAGGAGGTCCGATTGTCATTAACAAGGGTGCACTCGTAAGCTGAGACTTTGGAGATTTTTATGGCACACATTTGAAAAATTTTCAGGAGCCCCCCTTTAGGTAGGTCCCCTATATTTTGAAATTTCTTTGTTCTCATTGCAGATTGGTCCAATTGGTGCGAAATCAGACTCATTAGAAAGGTCAAATTTTCAAAATTTTTATGAAATTAATGGTACTTTTAGTGACCACAGTTGGAGGGGTGCAACTTTTGATCGCTGATAAAGTGGAAAAGCTAACGGCGTGCGAAAACAAAATTAGATTTTCTCAAAAACATTTAAAAATTTGAGCTTTTGAATGATTCTAATATCGCACCAATTGGATCAATTAGCAATGAGAACGATAAAATTTCAAAAAATAGGGGACCTACCTAAAGCGGGGGTCCTGAAAAATTAAAAAGTTAGCTGGAAAAATTTCCCAGGTCTCAGCTTTTTAATGCGCCCCTGTTGAGGGCAATCGGATCTTCCTGTGCTGAGAATGGCCAATTTAAAATGTAGGAGAAAAACTTTGAACACCCTGCAGAGTCAAAAGCAAATTCTCATCGGCGCGGCTCTTAGAATTTGAAAATGACAGTGCAGCGAGGGAAGCAATAAGAAGGGGCTTCGATACCGATACTCAGTATACACTGATGCGTGCGCAAGCCTGATAAACTTCAAAGTATTCATTCCAAGACGTTATGCCTTTGAATTCAAAAATAACAGAGACAACCAAAACGCTGAGGAAAGTATTATTTAAAAGTATTTTTTAATAATTCTTTTCTAATACCAGATTTTCGCAATAATACCATACCAATACAATTCTTTTTGCTAAAAAATCAAAAAATACGATTACAATACTATTCTTTTTGCCAAAATTGAAAAAATACCATTACAATACTATGAAAAGTATTAAAATACCAGTAGTATTTTAAAATACCATAGTATTGTAATGGTATTTTTTCAATTTTGGCAAAAAGAATTGCATTGCTATGGTATTATTTGATTTTTTATATCAGTGTTTTTTTATATCAGAATTATATCAGTGTTGTCTTTATACTTTGAAAAGTATTAAAATACCAGTAGTATTTAAAAATACCAAAGTATTAAGACAACACAGATATAATTCTTATGCCTATAGGTTTGGCCGAGGGCCGACAACTGGTTGCGCCCTGGTGTCACCGCATTGTGTCCAAACTGTTGCTTGTGCCCCATTATACATGTCTTGGATGTTGCGGACATACTGTTTGGGGACTTGCTTCTTCCGCAGCGCCCAACAGATCAGATCTCTTTGCAGACAATCATAGGCCTGCTCCATGTTGATGAAGGCGAGGTGTAGTGGTTGTTGCTTCTCTCAGTGCTTCTCCATCAACACTCATAGGGCAAAGATGGCATCAGTAGTTGAGTGGCCAGGTACAAAGCCAAACTGGTTGGGGACCACTTCACTTGCTGCTCATAGTCGCGCATCTATGACACGCTCCCAGAGCTTCATTGTGTGACTCATCAGCTTGATACTGCGGTAGCTACTACACTGTTGGCCATCACCCTTCTTCTTGTAGATCGGTACGATCGTGCTGCTTCTCCACGCGTCAGGCTTCTTTCCGCTTTCAAGGATCTTGTTGAAGAGCACAGTGAGTCATGTGGCGCTGGTGTTTCCACATGCCTTCCAAGCCTCTGCTGGGATTCCATCAGGCCCTACTGCCTTCCCCACTTTCATCTTGTGTCCAATGTTGAGGGGGCGAATCGGATGGTTTGCACCTTCTGTTTTGGAAGCTCAAGGGTAAGCTCCACTTATTACTTCTGTCCCATGCGGTTTGATAATGGGTGGATGTTGTTGGGTTGGACTAGCTTTGTTAACCGCGTTCGTCCATCACGTGGTAGCCCTTGCTTACTGGTTGCATCACTTGGGCAAGGGCAATACGCATCGTTACTGGAGGATGCCCTAGCCAAAACGGGGGAATTGATTAGATCTTTCATAATTTATTTTTTTGACAAGATGTTCTTACCTCAATTGGCTGTCAATTGCCTGACACCAAGGGGCGGCTTGGGTGGGGGTCAAACCTGGGCCTCGCGTCTAGCAGTCCATAACCGCGCATCTTAACCACTTGACCACCATGCCATCGATTTTTTGACAGAACACATAATCTAAACCAAGACTTGAGATATAACTGTTTCCAGTGAAGAAAAAGAAGTCTGAACTTGATAGCCCAAATGGTCAAAATTGTTATTGGCATGATTTATGCAATGGTCCCAACTTTTTTAGAAGCACTTTCAAGGAGTAAATTCAGGTATAGGTGGGTCTATTGTGCCAAAAGAAAAGTGAAACTGGTCTTTGTTGCAGGACTTATGAATGAACCCTAATGTCAAAAGTGACTGAGGGAGCACTTATCAGGCAGCTGTGTATCAAACAGCCTGTTTAATAGCATCATCAAAGAGATTTCAGCTGCTCATCAGCCTTAGCACCCAAAAAGATCGCAGTGAAAATTTCTTTAAGTCATCCATATTTTCGCTGTGCACAGCTATTTGGAACTCCGCTATGCAACTAGCGATTCAATGGCTTTGTGAATGTATTCAGCCTGAAATAGCCATAAAAGACATGTCTTTATCATTTTACATTACAGTGTATCCTTATCTGCTCTGAATCAGCTCAATAAAGTGCCTCATGTCAATTCCATTCAAAATTTGATTATATTTTTATTGGAAACCTCTCCTTAAGCAATGTAGACTTGAATATAAAAGTTTGGCACAAGTTGATGTCTTGGAAAGAATAAACAAAAGATTGAAAACTGTCCTATCTTTTTCACTACCCTATTATTCGATATTTCTTGAACAAGTCATCAACGGTTGATCCGATTATCATGAAATTTGTCCAGTAAATTGCTTTGAAGCTTAATCACATGTTTGTAAAATTTCATTTTAATGCGTAAAGTATTTCACGAGTAATGATCAAAATACGGAGGTGTCCTACCTTTTTCCCCAGCACTGTACCTTGAATAAGTGTTGGCTGGGGAGAATCCCTTTCCCAACAAAAACAGAGTTCTCCTAGCGACCATCGCGTCGCAACTTTCATGTTTCCTTTCCCATGGATATCACCGCGAAATAAAAGCCCGCTCCCGCAACCTTAAATAATCATCCAAGACAAAACTATCAAACTAGGAACTTTCGACAAGCCCGAAAAATTTAATGTAAAATATATTTTAGGAACCTATTTTCAAATGGGATAAAAAAGTAATAAATCACATATTAAAGTAATAAAAGTAATAAATCACAATTATCTCCTTGAAGAGTTCTTAACTGAGGGTATTCCTAATTGAACAGCTTTCACCAAGAAAAAAGTCTTTTATACTTTCATACTTCAAATACAGAGTGTTTAAAGTATGTCTCCAACATTAAAACGAACTAGCGGAGAGCGCTGCGCTAACGCGCCGCGCTATCCGCTTGGGTTTTTGCATGTCACCCCTGCTCGACTGTGTCACCCGTACCGCTCAGCGGCGCGGGATTCGCAAGCTGCCTTTGGGTTCTTGTAGTCTGGTGCCGCTGGTCTTTTAAAGTAATAAATGCAAAAGAATTTGCACACTATATTCATCGAAAGGCAGTTCGATGGGAATTTTAAAAACAGACTCCGCAGTAACAATTATTTGGCAGTAACCCTAGGAAAGTTCTCGAAGAATCTAGAATGTTCTCCGATCGCTCGTGACAATAACTATTGATTGATGGCACCGGTCCAAAACTGCATTTTGTTAGTTTCTGCACGCACGGTTTTTATCTACCCCCAAACACTTTGAAACACATTTGCGACGGGTTTCGAACATAAATTGTTTTTAAGAAAACAGAAGTTTTTCCATTGTAATATTTCAAAACAGAAGGTTTTTGGGGACACTATATGAATGAAACTATTAAATTCTTTCATATGACCCTTAGTTAAAGAGAAATTTGCTTCGAATGCCATATTAAGCCATTTCGCATATTACGTTTTTGTTCTAGATGTGTATATAATAGAAACGGGACGGAAGTGGTATGGGTCGGGTGAAGTACTCTTGGCACACAGCCATTATCTGATCAGGGATCGCTTAAGGTCCAGCTGGAACCATGAGGTGTTCACATACACACTGATGGACGTCACTTAATGTAGAAGGCAAGAACTCTCGCAAAGAGCGCAGCGCTAACGCGCCGCGCTCTTCGCTCGAGTTCTTACCCATACATTGAGGCGATATGTGATTGACAGGCGATACGTTAGCAATAGTCCGTAAATGACCCGACGACTAAAGAAAAGAAATGTGCTTTCGGTAGTTTCGAATGTTCGCCGCGAGAGGGCGCTGCGAAGACATACTTGTGGATATATCGTTAATACCGGATGATGGGCCCGACCGGACGTGGGGTGGGTGGAGTAAGGTACCATTACTGTTTACAACCCTGGTACGACTGGGGCTAGCAAGTATCTGGATAGAGGGGTAAAGGGCGTAAAGGTGAATTTCGACACGTTTGTTTATGTAGCGTTAATACCGTATAATGGGCCCGGCCGAAAGTGGGGGTGGGGGGTGGGATACCTTTACGGTACCCGACCATCGTCTGACCGGGGACCGCAAAAGGTCCGGTCTACCCGAACTGTGGGCTGTCCACGGACACACACGCAGACGGTGCTGGCTTAATATATAGGATGAGAAATGCACCAATTTCAATGATTAAAAAAAGAAAATTTTAGCCAAAGAGAGCTCTACAAAATGCGACTAACCGCAATAAAATTGGATGCGTATTACCGGAGTTATAGGTCTTCAAACGCGTTATACTCAAAACGCACATTACTTACTTGTCAATCCAATAAAATCGCGAAAAGTGCACCAATTTCTAAGATTAAAAAAAATCTAAGTTAATAATAAAACTCTAAAAAATGCGACTAACCGCATTGAAATCGGTTGCGCATTAGCAGAGATATTTGTAATCAAACGTGTTATATTTGGAACGCTGAAAATTCACCTGCAAGCGTAGTAACATAAAATGATGAAAAATGCACCAATTTAAAAGATTAAAAAAGAAATTATAGGCTTAAAAGTACTCAAGAAGATAAAAAATCAGCAATGAAATTCGTTTTTTATTAGCAGAATTATTTGTCATCAAAATGTGTTATTTAAAATATACAGAACTTATGAAACAACCTAATACTTATACATGTGTGGAAAAAAACCTATTTAGCACGCTTCTGCTTTGTTTTTTTTTATTGCACTAAAACTTGGCTTAAAGGGGAACTGGTGAAAAATTATTTTTTGATATGTTGTCAAGTCGAATACGCTGATCATCGCTGCGCATTCAGTTTTTTCAGATTCGACTCCCTTAAAAAGTTATAACCCCCTAATTGGTCGACTTGCGAGGTTCACAAACGTCACCGACAGTANGTTATAACCCCCTAATTGGTCGACTTGCGAGGTTCACAAACGTCACCGACAGTACAAAGTTTGTTGGACACTTCGTTTCAAGACCGCGAGTTACGCTGTGAAGTGCATGCTCTACAAAATGATATACAGTCGAGAGATTCAAACAAATGGATATATGCAAATATTTCTGCGTAGCTGCGCTAACTTATTTGCCAGAACATAACACCAAATATTTGCATATATCCAATTCTTTGAATCTCTCGACTGCATATCATTTTGTAGAGCATGCACTTCTCAGCGTAACTCGCGGTCTCGAAACGAAGTGTCCAACAAACTCTGTACTGTCGGTGACCTTTGTGAACCTTGCAAGTCGACCAATTAGGGGGTTATAACTTCTTAAGGGAGTCGAATCTGAAAAAACTGAATGCGCAGCGATGATCACCGTGTTCGACTTGACAACATATCAAAAAATAATTTTTCACCAGAGTTACCCTTTAAGAGAGACTTTTTCTAAGCATCGAGCTTCGTTTGGCACAATGAGCAAAAAGTTCTCAGATTTTGATGTAATTTGTAATCCAGGGGTAATTTAGGTCGGGATTCCCGAAAAACGCATCAGAATTTTTCGAAAACATTTTCGTGTCGAGATATGGCGGGAAATTTAAACGTGATCAGCTAACTATAGTGACAAAATCAAAATACTTGTTTCTATTTACCATTCGATAGGAAATGAAGAAAGGAATCCGAAAATGACCGAGATTTTAAAATCAATGCAGAACTAAGAAAGTTATGCGAGAAAGAACAAGTCACTTTTTTTCGCATTTTAGTTTTTCGACTTTTTCGGCGAAAACTTGTTCACAATTCCTAAGTGGAAGTTACCCTAGGATTACTCCCTTGACTCTGGGCTATCCAACGGTCTCATAAAAAGTATCAAACTCGTGCAGGAACGATGTTCAATATCAGCTCAAAGTTGACCCGTGCCAAAATTACGGTAAAAACGAGTTTTCAGAACTTCAAGAATATGCCACCGAAATCGATATTTTTGTATAAAATTCGACTGGAAATGATGAGAGAAGCCCAAAGATGCGCACAGTTTTGAATTCGGTGCAAAATTAAGAAAGATATGCTAAAAAAGAAAATTACCATAAATTCGCGTTTTTGAAGTTTTTCAACTTTTTAGTTTTTCGTATTTTTCGGCGAAAACTTGTTCACAATTCCTAAGTGAAAGTTACCCTAGGATTGTTCCCCTAACTCTGGGCTATCCAACGGTGCCGTAAAAAGTATCAAACTCATGCAGGAACGATGTTCAATTTCAACTCAAAGTTACCCATGTCAATAGTATGGTAAGTCATTTGTGCTGAAGGAATCTCAAACGTTGTCCAAAGTCGGCGCATGCTTAATTCAAGTTTTTTGGACGTTTTGGGTAAAGCCTTGTTTGATTTGTTCGCGTACAGTTACTCTACATTCATAGTAGATGTTACAAGCTGTCTTGTGATATGTTTGCATAGAGAGAGCTTTTCAACTAACGTCAGTTCAGTCTACCACTCATAGGTGGACAATTGAATACTACGACACAAACAAATTACCGTGACTGTGGATAGTGTCAACTTTAGGCTGAAATTGAACATCGTTCCTGCATGAGTTTGATACTTTTTATGGTGCCGTTGGATAGCCCAGAGTTAGAGGAGCAATCCTTGGGTAACTTTCACTTAGAAATTGTGAACAAGTTTTAGCCGAAAAAGTCGAAAAACTAAAAAGCAAAAAAAGCCCAAAAAAGCGAATATGTGGAAAATTTTATTATTCCATAACTTTCCTAATTTTGCACCGAATTCAAAACTGTGCGCATCTTTGGGCTTCCCTCATCATTCCCAGTCGAATGGTATACAAAAATATTGATTCTGCCGCATATTCTTGAAGTTCTGAAAACTCGTTTTTACCGTAATTTTGGCACGGGTCAACTTTGAGCTGATATTGAACATCGTTCCTGCACGAGTTTGATACTTTTTATGAGACCGTTGGATAGCCCAGAGTCAAGGGAGTAATCCTAGGGTAACTTTCACTTAGGAATTGTGAACAAGTTTTTGCCGAAAAATGCGAAAAACTAGAAAGCAAAAATTACGCGACCTGTTCTTTCATTCATAACTTTCTTATTTTTGAGCCAATTTTAGAATCTCGGTCAGTTTCAGATTCCTTTCTTCATTTCCTATCGAATGGTATACAGAAACAAGGAATTTAATTTTGTTACTATAGTTATCTAGTCAAGTTTAGATTTCCCACCATATCTCGACACGAAATAATTTTCGAAAAATTCTGATACGTTTTTCGGAAATCCCGACTGAAACTACCTCCGGATTACAAATTTCATCAAAATCTGAGAACTTTTTGTCCATCGTGCCAAGGCTCTGAACAAAAAGCTCAATGGTTAGAAAAAGTCTCTCTTAAGATGATTGCTTTTACTTCGAATGCAGAAAACAAAATTAATGCAGTACATAATTAATAATCAGTAGTTTCTGAAATCAATGTGAAAACTGAGAAAGCTAATATTGACTTTCTAGGACACGCAAACAAGCTATATGGCCAGGTTTGATGGCTCTCCAAATTTAAAATCTGAAAATTCAACTATGACATATTTTAAAAGTCTTGCTGACAGCCAAAACTACAAAGAAATTCTAAATGTAAATGCAGACTATGAATGGCATTTTTCTTCTCCTTCATTACTTGGAATTCATTTTTATCATAATTTAATAATAATTGAAAAAGGTGACAACACTTATCCATCAAATTTGAAAAACTGAATGGGCAAAACTGCATATTATGTCTTAAAATTTAGCATATGAAACTTTCGAAGTTTTTCACTCTATGTTAAGAAATATGGCCATAATATTTGGAGACAATTATAGAATTGATATAGTGTCACTATTCTGTAGTGGCTGCAAGTTTCAGTGAAGTTACCAAATTGTATAATATTTCACCGATGATTACTTTCCATTTCTTTTGAAGTCTTACTTTTACTTTTTAAATGACCGTATTTCTTCCAATAAACGTCCTCCCTTTAACAAACTCCGCTCATGCTTAGGCTGAAAAAAGACGCAGACAAAAATGAAAACGCGCTCTATAATTGCTTAAGACAGACTTTTTCTAACAAGGAAGGGTATCGAACTAGATCCGGCGGATTGCGATGAAACTAGGTGTGCATAGAGTACTCCTAATATAAACCGCAATGGTTGTAATACTTAGTGAAGAAATAATTTAGGTAATAGAGTGTAAAGAAATTGTCTGCGTTTAATACTAGTTTATTGCCTATAGCGCCGAACAGCAATACAACATATTTACCCTCTACCGAATAACACCATACAAATTTAGTTCTTTGCGTTAATCAGGAGTGTGCACATGTGAAAGGTTCTGAAGAGGGTAAAATATTTTTACTCATGTTAAGGTGGTTATGAACATTCAAATATACCTGATTCAGTTATTTCAATAAAAATCAATATTTACCGTGCATCGCTCACGCTGACTGCCAATGAAAAAACAGGCGTAGTTGGAACAACTCCAGTGCCCATCACCGTGAACGGCTCGCGATGAGCAAGCATGCCATCAAACCCATTACGTTTACTGTTCTGCACCGAAACGATGAGGTCGGCATCCATCAGCATGATCGTGTGAGGGATGAGACTGAAGGGTTGGCCAAGGACAGCAGGGGCCGGTTTCTCGAAACTCCGGGTACGGCCTACCCTAGGGTAGCGGCCGGGAAGGCTCCCGAGCCGGGTATCGCCCGGCGAAAATGCCCGAGTTTCTCGAACGCTCGGGCGGTAGCCGACGCATTAACTGCAGCAATCCATCGGCGCGAACGCATTTTTTGAATCGACACTTAAGATTAATGCAATTATTCCTCTCGAATAAGTTTAAAAGTGAATTTTGTTGAAGAATTATTAAACAATCAAATTTACTTATTTTGAGCTATTTCTATCTCATTTTATGTCATTTCGAGTCAATTAAGTGTATAGATGCGTTGGTCCACTGGACCGTGGACCGAATTACTCTTTGCACCAAGCACTTTTGGCACTCGGTGCACCGGACCGGGACCGGACCGACCTGAAGTCGAGCGAACCCCAGCGATCTACCCGTCACGTGACTGCACTGATACCGTATTATCGCGTTGAGATTTAGTTCAATTCGATATTACGTGCGCTGAGGGAATTTAGGTAAACGCAACGGGTTCTGCCGTGAATAAGCGTGCCCCCAAATTGACCTAAATAAATAAATAAACATATGTGAAGTAAATATACCATTTTAATTTTAAATTGAACATTTTTGAACTTAAAATTGAGCACTTTGTTGAATATTTTGCTTCTAAAGTGTGCAGTATGAAATACGAAGTCTAATTCAAGTTAAAAAGCCTCTTTTAAAGTGTAAATGGTATAAATATATTAGTGTGAAAAGGCCAAAGTTTCACTTAAGAAAGACTTGCTCGTTCCTATTTACTTTCCCCAACTGTTTCCTAGAAAAGCAATGATATAACAGTGGCTAAGACTAATCTATCTTGCTCATAGTCTTGATATCAGCAGGTTGCAGTTGTGGCGCTTCGCGCCCCAACTGCAACCTGCTGATATCAACACTTGAGGAAAAAGCGCTTCGCGCCGCAAGAAATAAAAATGAA
>NIUQ01003369.1:0-17742 GCA_002796945.1 Plectus sambesii
CGCTGTTCCGATTGTTGCTATTACACACAGCATCTAAGTGACAATTGATTATTCAATGCATGTAAAAGAAACTGAAACTTATGCCAGTTACCATTAATAGGACGACCAAAAAGGACACAAAGTAGCGCAATATACGTTTGCTTTCTGGATATATTGGAATCATTTCCTTTGCAATAGGATCCTGAAAGTAAGAATTGCGCTTGAGAATTGAGGATATTCCTGACGCTGAAGACAAATTTCTAGTACAGTTTACATAAAACTTTATTAACAACTATTGTGGTTGCATTTTTGGAATGCACACTGACTGGTCGATTGGGACGTGCATGGAATTTTTCAATCACATGTCACAACTGACCAGTCAGCGCGCATCCAAAAAATACAATCAAAAGAGTAGTGATAAGTGCAGTTTTGTGAAAAACGTCCAGGCTACGGTGTGACCATTTGCTCGACGCGTAAACAGAATAGTGGCTGTCATTGGCGCATTATAGCCACATATACACAGCACTGATTTCTTTCATATCGTATCCTTTTGGCTTAACTCCCTCATGCGTACCAACTGCGTTTCGGTGCCTACGAATTCGGGGCGATCTTGTTCGGTAGCTTCCCATTTGTTGCAGTCCCAGCGGTAAGCCAGCGTGTTGTTTTTCCGCTTCCAAAACTCGGTAAATAGTGCTGCTGAAATTAGTAAGATCAGGAAGAGGGAGGGTTAAGAGTGATGTGCTGAGGTATGTGACATACCCCAGACGCATATTGCGAAGGAAAACAGAGCATTAGCTGAACCGAAATGAATGAAGGAGCGACGCAGGACGCCCACAATGTCCAAAGCGATGTAGTCGCTCCTAACAACGAACTCAACTGCATTAATTAGGCTTAAGGACAGCAGCGCTGATGAGGTTGCTGGCAAAAGCGAGACGCTCATTTGTCAATTAGCTAGGCCACTTACACGGTCTTTTCCTCGCCACACTGTCGACTGCCGTCGCTAAGCGTTTGATTGCTCGCGTAGCACTTGCAAGTTTGAATCGTGTGATTTTGTATCCTGCAAAGCACAAAATCGAATCGATCGAAATCGGATCAGAGCATGTCGCTTACACTTGATACAACGCGTTACCGTATACCGCTACGCCTGCGATCGATGGGATCCACAAAAACGATATCAGCAGCCCCATCCAAGCGCAGTACAATGCGATCTTCTCTCCGAAGTAGTTCCTAATTTTCCAGAGAGGCTGAAACTTGAACAGCTTCGTCCACGTCTCGTTCAGCTCTCGTCGCGGATCATGGAACTTTTGAAGGCGTTTCATCTGACACGGATGCGAGTTGAAAGCAGCTAATCTTCGGTAAGGCATAAACAAACCAGAGTAGCGTGCTGTTCCGGGTCTCGGTCTTTGAGTTTCGTATAACTCGGATCGTCCACTGATCGGTCGTGCATTACGAACGAATCTTTGTAGATGCCTTGTAGCAGAAGACGCGGCAGATCTAGTCGCAAAGAATAGCATCATCAAAAGGAATTTGTCACGGAAAGGTATGCGTTAGTTTGATCAGCTGCCTTTGCAAGTTTTTCTATTCTGAGCCAGGTCCATGTTTCAGCTATTAGAAAGCGAAAATTGTATTCAATATTACAGAACGATAATTTAAGCCCACACCTATCGCGCTTGGATAAAAAAGAAAGAGGAGACATGGAACTTTTTGGGGGATGTGACTTTGAAGGTGGCAGCAAATTCACTTTGGGGATAGGTTGGAGTCGAAATTTGACAAATTTATGTTCAATGGGAGAGCCTTTCAATGATGGATCTTTATGTGGAATGGTACGCAAACAGTACGCATCACGATCGGAATTCCGTTCTAACACTCCATACGCGCAAGCATACAATTCAGGCAAAAATTCAGGCACGCGTATGCTTGCGCGTGTGGCGTATCCGAAAGTTCCGGCCCTGATGAAGCGTACCGTTCTCGTACGCTCCAGCTCTGGTAAGCGCGTAGCTGACCGTTTGTTTCCCGTTTGCCTTTAATCAGCGTTGCTTACTATAGTCATGTTCAGGATCGAAGTCTTTGTTGGCTCTCGAACGAACACTTTGAGTAGTTGCGAGACGGCGCAGAGAAGTGGCAGGGCTGCTGTCACCCCAGGCAGTGGGGGAGAACGAAGTATCAGGCAGGGGTTCCATCAGCAAATTGTGAACGAGCAGACTGCGCAGGCCCGAACGAAATAGCGTCAGTTCATTTTCAAATCCTTCGAACAAATACAGCTTGTCCGTCGCAAATGGGCCACTCACAAAATCAACTATAATAAGTATTGACTGACGTCCATCTCAAGACTGATACTAATCTTAAAAAGATCACAAACCTTCATTGTCAGTAACAAAGTATTTCCATATCCAAGCCAGAAACCCGCTACTTTCCAGCTCTCTGATTTCGCACTGAAATAAAGAAATCATTACAATGGTAATGAACAGGGAAGAAAAGGAAGGGCAGCGCCGAATCAGCGAATGCAGCAATACGTATGCTATGTAATTTCTTGTAATTTTTCTGATTGTCAAATTCATTATGATACGTGCTCTTTGCATATCTGCAGCAGACGCAGTATTTGTACGAATTAGAGAGCAAAAACTGAGCGCGCTGCGTGCAAGACAAAAAAATCGATTATTCAGTGCGTTCAATAAACGCATCTGTAGATTTGATGTTGCAATGCTGCCTTTTTGCTACACCTATTTCAATATTTCACGCTTAATTCTATAGCTGCGTCGACGCTAAAATGCTAGTTCAAACATCGATACCAGTATCTATATAAAAGCAGCAATACTGAATCTCACAGTTTGGTGCCGACGCGACTATACTCGTTACCGTAACCGCCGAGAATCCAAGCATGTACAAATCTCCTGAATTGAAATTTTCACGCTCATATGTCAGTGTGACGTGCGTCACTGATAAACAACCGTCTTAAATAACTTCTTACTCAAGTGGTATGCTCTACCGTGTCTTTAAGTAGACTTCTACTATGTACGCTATGTGAAATCGCCCCAAAAACTGCAAAAACGTACTCCTTTTAGGGGCATCTCCAAGCCCATCTTCTCAGCCTCGTAGCAGAGTCGGTCAAAGGGGCAGAAGATTTTGACGAAGCTATGGTTGCCGACCTGCTCGATGTCGATCTGAAGACCGAGCCGTCGGATGCGTTGGTGGAAAATGTTGCGGCGGGCGTCGTGCGCAACGTCGCGGTGGTCGTAAACGAGGACATAGTCAATGCGGGGAAAGGATTGGGGTGGGGCCGAGAAAGTCGGCCTTAATACATCCTCTTGATTGTCTCTGGGCGTCATCGACGATTCCTGAAGCGTCGTGTTCGACATCGTCGACCGGCGGAATCGACGAAATGACGACAGCGCTCTGCGCGACCGCCGACCACTGCTAACGAAGCGGCGAGCCCGCGACCACGCTATCGTCATGCATGATCGTTTCATGATTTCATTTGGCATTCAGAGCTCGCATGAGCGCTCGCAGGTATTACTCGGCGAAAAGTCGGCTAATATTTTGCTCTCTGTACCCGATCACCGCTCCCTTCTCTTTCTCTTCCTTGCCTTGCGTGACGCACGAGTATGTAGCGCTAACGCATCAAAGCTCAAGCAGCTTTATCTGCGCCTCACGCAAGCGACAAATTGAAAATACAGCAACGTCTTCAACCATGATGTTCATCTATGTTGTCATGGTCGAGGCTACGTCATTGAAATGTGGATGAACATTTTGAGAGAAAAGAAGACCGGATTTATGGACTCCGTCGTGGTGTGGCGCATGCGATTACTGCGAATTAATTATATTTTCTTGATAATTAATTGCTCTCCTTAGTGCACCGCACCACCTGATCGAAGCAAATCACTGTTCAAGTTCACAATTACTTTGTTTTTGCCAAGAGCACATGACGACAGCGTATAGAAATTTCAAAGCATTCATACGAGTTGCAAATACACGCAGTTGCGTATAGTCCAATGTGCATTGCGCATTGTGCAATGAATTCTTGGTAATTGTATGGCCAGCTAGGGTGCGAGTTACGGAAATTATGTGCAGCCCTTAAACATCCAACCATCTATCACACCTAATGAATGTCTTATGAATGTCTACAAGAGATGATAGCGACTAATATGACAGAAAGCGAAGGTTTCAAGTGTTCTGCTTGAGCCAATCGTACACCGACTCGTAAACAATCAGCATAATGGCACCGCCTGAAATTCAACAGATTTGATCGCTATCCCAAAGCAAGCAATCTCGCGTACCTGGTCCGAGTCGCATAACCTTCGGAATCAAACCTTTGTACAAAGCGAAGAATCTAAAAGCGATCAACGATGTCAATAAGTTGCTAGGGTAGGTGGCGTGCTGATTCATGGAATAGTCGTCCACTGGATATGAAATTTAATCCAAAGCAATTCAAAGCTGTTAAAAGTGTGTGTTTAAAGTAATACACATGTGTTTTTTTAAAAATAAAGTAGAAAAAATGGCAAAATTATTGGTATAAACGAACTTCTTCGGGTGGGAAGATACGCTCTGGGGTCAGTCAAATTTACCAGTATCAGTGAAGCCCTGGTATAAAGGAATTCTATTAAAAAATGTTTAAATCAAAATAAACGTTATACCCTTCTTCCTTGTAAATCAGAGCCATTGACTGGAAGCAGCCGTTATATTTTCGCGGGCCGTCGGTTGGTTGCGGTCCCTGAATCCGGCTCTTGGCAACATCGAATGGAATGTTCACAATTGAAGCGAGAGAGCCGGCAAGAAAGCCGAGAAGAATGCGGCCCGTCAAGTTGGCGTTAGGACGCTCCTATAATGGAAAGTGTCACAGGAACTTGCATCAACCAATAAGAATGCTTCCTAATTAGTGTTTAATACAGCTAGTGTTTATCACGACGCAGTGATTACATGTTCATTTATTTAATGTGTTTATCTGCTTCTTCCGTCTAAATATCAGATCTCATGCAATTTGCGAAAGAGAACAAATTAGCTGTGTGTTCGTGATAAACGTATGACAAGGCCGGTGCAGGCTTTAGGATATCAGAACATATTAAATAAGATCAACGCCCTCAGAAGCCGCGGATCACCGTAAATTATTCGAGTCGCTGCCAAGAAGCGAGAGAATCCGTGTACTGTTCAAAGTCAACACGATTCGTTTAGCTCTAATTGCTGCCCTTGCCTTGACGTGAGACACAAAACGATGAGCACATGAGGGGGCGTCTGGTTTCAAAATGAGAAAGACACGAATATACAATATTGCATCAAGACGGCTTAGAAAATTGCAAAGCAATGACGCAAAGCGAGGGGACGTTCATCGAAGCGATCCAAATCTCGTCCTTGCTAACATATAAACTCATTAGCTGCTTCTGCGACAGCCCACGTCATCGGTATCATCCTCGAATGCTTTTCCGCCCTCGCGACGTAATGCGAGCGTTCAAACACCACCACGAAATCGTGCGCGGTAAGTGCGGGAAATTTTAAATGTGCATGCTGCGCTTGGAATGGTTCTCACTAATGATTTCATGTAAAGATATGTTTTGAGTTTGCGCTAGTTTCTGATAACCGTAAGGTGACCGCGCGCGGGCTACACAATTCATAGTCTTTTGGGTAAACTTCCTAATCGACCAGTAATCGACTAAAAATATCTCGCACGCGTCTTCATAGCGGTTTCAGGACCCAGCGCCGACCCTAGATAGATCCCAGCACCCCACCCTGACACAAATCGTATTCGCTCATTCCTGACAAAAATACAATAAAAATACAATCCAGCCACGAAAACTACCGTCTGAACCTGATGTTTCTTCAGTCAACAATTGCGAAATCAACAACTATTTCCTATGTATATCAAAAGAGCGCACCTTTTGCGAGGGCAATAGATCCTTGGCGTTGTGATATAGGCCGAAGTAGACCATATTCCAGACGCCATGACGACCCAATGTGGCCGTCAGCCCGCGATAAATACCCTGCGTTCCCATTCCTTGCGTTTTGATGATTTCACGAGCAAGTGCATATGTGCTCTGCTGCTGAAACAGATGCTATTATAAATTTAAAAGCCTTTTGTCGTGGAAGAATGGTCAGAGCTCTATTTGGGACGTACGATAACGGTATGCCTCACAATTCCGGATTGCGTTATAAGACGCCACACGCGCATGCGTTGATTTTATGCAGTATCGTATGCATGCGCGTATGGCGTGTTATAACGCAATTCCGGAATGTGAGGCATACCGTCTGCGTACCATTTGGGATATCAGGAGCTATACTTACTACTATACTTAATTTGGGATATCAGAGGCATAATTAGGAAATGCTCAGCGGACGAACAAAAAACCATAAGACCAATAAAATGAATCGCAGTCGATCACTATGACTAAACAATGCGACAACAATAACAATCGACCTGTGACTATATCTGACAGAATACTCACATTTTTGCGCAATACATTGCGTTCCGACTGCAGGCGAACTTTGACCACTTCGAAAGGGCAAATCACAAAAGCCTCGGTGAGTCCACTGCAAAGGCCGGCGAGTGATAGTGTCTAAAGAGGCATCGATAGTTACTGAACCATATGAATATATACGATCGAACGCTTATGCCAGAAATATATATATCATTTTAACTTAAATATGGGCACTTTTCAAATCGAAGAGAATATTTATATACTAATTTGACTGGAAATATGTCCTTTTCGATTTAGACAGTATCGTTATTCAAATGGACATCGTATAATTGAATAATGCAGAAGTATGAGCGGTGCTTGTCGTACATATACCAATAATGCCTTTAAGATTCTTTTACTTCCCTGTTACAAACTCTTCAAGCTTTTGAAGAAAGTTCGATGCCTTACCAAAGCGGGCGATAACATGTCACTCTCAAACATCTTCTTATACTGCTCAAACGTGAAAAACTTTGTCGCACGTTTGGGGGTCTCGGCGAGGATTGGCGGCACAATTCCCTGAAATACCGCAATATATTAACAATAATTTATATGAGCATTGTTCTTTTGCTTGTTTAAGATGCAACCAGTAGGTTCAGGATACGTCATACTCTCAGACGGAGTAAAATATCAGGGTCACTTGGTGCTACTGGGGAAATTCTATTGCATTTGGCAGGAAACGAGCGAATTCGATAACATTTTATTAGTGCTACATAAAACAGATTGTTTGAAACAGGATTCAAACTGTGACATTAGCAGGATGCCGGCGGAATACAGTTATCGATTGGTTCTGTAACGGCGACATTATTGAGTTAAATCTCGTGGAGCGCTGGCTAAGATGTTGCCGGCAGTGGCACAGACTTAAAGAATGCTGGCAAACATCGAAAATCGACAAGTCAATCGATTACTCGAACTGAAATCAGCGTTTCAAAATCAATCGATCAACTGTCTTTCATTTTTAAACGGTAATTCGACTAGCTCTAAATGAAACAAGTTGATTGTCGTCGCTTAGAATTTTGTCACAGCGTGCGCTCCACGACATTTGAGTGACAGAAATTCTAGAATGTTCCAAACTGTCCCTCACATTAGTGCACTTGTATATTATCAGGGAATCCAGTCGATATAACCTCTCTGTCTATAATCAATTTCTTAATATTCTTCCTCTAAAAAAACTCTACTGCTTAAAATCGCGTGAAAACATTCAACAAGCCAGACTGCGTAATAAATCTTGCATTCTAAAAGGAAGTCAACAGCAACGACCTTATAGAAGCCGGCAATTCCTTCAGAGCGGTGAATCTGTCTGAAGCAGTCGGCGAGATTCTTGTATCTCGTCGGATCATCGGGACCGCGCTGAACTTGGAATCGAGTCTTCACCAGGTCCAACGGGTGCATCAGGCACACCTCGATCAGACCTGCAATCACCCTAATTAGCACTTAACAAAGCGATACAGTAGAACTCGCATGTAATACAAACATTTTGCAAGGGCCATCTTATCTCTGAAACGCCAAAATAGCATAACAGGAACTAGCATGCTGTGGTTAGAGTGCGCGAAAGTTCAAAAAGATAAGACGGATTTGCATTCCCGTCTATATTATGTGTGTCAAGTTTGATAAGAGTGTATAAAGATTTTTCAAGTAATAAAATGGACGCTGTAGCTCCCAAGAAGTGCCTTTTCTCTCCCTCAGAAGTATTGCAAGTCATTTACTGAGTTGCAACATTACTATGCAATAGTTGTTAATATCAGAGTAGGATCATCTGAAATGCTAGTATATTACATAACGTACTAAGTCTGGCCATCTTTGTTGTTTACTTTTTGGCTCGCTGCACTCTTCGCTCTGCTTTAATACATATTTGTATCCAAACATAAGACTTGAGAATTTCACATGTGTCTCCTAATATGGCGGTCAACATGTAATCATTTTCAGCGTTCTCTGCCAGCAAGATTGACGCTAGCACACGTTAAAGAATAGTGCATGAACCGCGTAATAAGCCCTCGTGTAAAATTGGTGTTTATGTCGAGGTAAAGCGATCGCTATGTGAATAAGAGCTAATTGTAGGAAACGCGATACGCGACAGTCACTTTACACTCTACGAATTCTTTAAAAGCGCACGTCACTTTCTGCGTTCTTCATGGCTAAATTGCGACGACCGCTTCACACAATCATTATAAAACCAACCTGCACATCCACCAGCACCAATCTGCCGTCCGCCCTCCTTCAACTTCTCCATCGCGTTCAATCTTGATGTCACAACAGCAACCTTTTCTTCAAACTCGAAGCAGCAGCACCAGAAGACATTAGCAACAATCGCGCGTTAGTGCAAACCAACGCGGCTGTAAATCACGCCCGACGTAGATAGTGCAGACCATCTCAACGTTTGCAATGAGAATAAATAAACCGGTTATTATCATATGTGGTTTCACGCGCTTCCAACGGTGCGCGCACCGCACTAAACAACAGCTGCCATTCGTAACGTTCGAACGTCAGACGGTGGGCGGCAGTTTCAGCACGACTCCCTCAACTCCTCGTCGAGACGCAATTCATCTTGGAACGTAACGTCTCGTCTACCAACAAACATTTTTATTGCCAGTGGAACACAGCGATAGAACTTTTCAACAAACTTCAAACAAAACAAAGTAAAACAAATGAAACAGGAAAAATCAAACAATTTCGCAGCAATAATGTAACATATGACTAACGTAGGCAATTTAAGCTCGTTTTGGCGCCAAAGAATGCCATATTCGCATTCTACGCCATATAATGCACATATTTAGCCCAAATCTATATTAGACCAGAGTTCTCCTTGAGCGAATCTAACAGAACGAATAGCCAGAGCGCGCTTTTTGGTGCATAGCGCCCGACACCCGCCCGACGAGCTGAACGAACTGCGGGAAATTGACATCGTTCAGCGACTTGACAATCGTCCGCTCCAGCTCCTCCACGGTCGCAACCGTCGGCTCCGTTTGGATTTCCTACAATACACGTTCACGTGAGCTATACAATCCACGTTCACGTGAGCTATACAATTTACGCCAACGTCAGCCCAATACAAACATGTACCACGTCTCTCTTATCGACAGCGGCGGTTTGCGAACTGCCGTCGGAAGCGGCCGATTTGCGGCGGACCTCCTTGCTGCTGTTAAACAGCGGATTGTCAAATTCTGACGCAGTCGACCACAATGAGTCAGACGATTCATTCGCCAGTGACGACGGCGACGCGCAGTATGACGAGCGATCAGATTGCTGCTGTCTCTGGAATTAGACAGAATGAGATGCTTTTGGTAGGATGAAATCTGTGAAGATGAAGCATCATTAATAGAATTCATGGCAACGCTGCTTTGTGATGTCGCCAAGTTGGAAAAACTCATTTTTGAAGATTTCAAAATTTTCGAAATTTGTGTCACTGAATTTAGAGAATGTAAACAGACTTGCGGTTGCGGTCGGCGCCCCTTCAAGTCTATTTTAAATGTTCCCTTGAGCAGGCGTGAAGCTAGAACCGACGCTAGAACTCGAACAACTGGCGGTCGCCCGGAATAATAGGAGAGCAATAATTTCGTAGAAATTTATTGCAATAATTCAAAATTTGGAGGGTTCCCTCTCTACTACTTCCGCCCATGCCTTGGCCTCTCGCCATATTGTCATGCTTCCATTTGTCTTCTGCCCAATGTTTCCAAGGTGAGAAATAAAATAAAGTAACTACAAAGGTTAAAAAAAAAGCGTTAATAGAGCCCACCAGATTGGGGATATCAGGCACACGCTGACAGTCATATAATGACGTTTGAGCGACGGCCAAGAGGTGGCGTTGCTGCAAAGAGAGCAGTGATCGTTTACTGGATCGAAAACGAGAAATATCGACAACAAACACTGCCAAGAGATTCCAGCGGAGGAAACTTTAGCTTCGCAGTAGAAATGCACTTTCTCTTCGGCTGTGGCGGCGGCATGGCGTCGACGTCTTCAAGCAGATCATTCTGGCTCAAACGAGGCTGCGACAACGAGCACGTCTGAAATTAATACTATAGTGGAGATATTATATGCAGATTTTGCTGGAAACGGTTAAGTTTTACCAGTCCCGAATTATTATTATATCAATGTTTTGTAAAAGACGCATATGCACTTATACCACTCAGAATCCGCCGCTCTCCTATTTATACAGTGTATAGAAGATCAGCTAAGAACAAGCGAGCACACATTATTAGGTCAACGTTTCGCAATATTAATGGGTTACAGTATATAGTATATTTGCGCTAGAGCTTTCTAAGGTTTGAACACCCCAGCAACGTTATTTCGTTGGCTACATTCCAACAGACCATAGATTCTTGGCTAAGTCGGTCGCCGCCCGCTTCGTTCAGCTCGCGGATGGCGATGAAATGGCGCAGTTTGTCGACGCATGCAAGTCGCTCCTCAACATTCGACCGTAGTTGAGTCGATGCGAACTTGACCCGAAACTTGATCAATCCACTCAGCGCCTGCAAATTCTTCCGCTTCACTTTCCGTCATGAAGCTATTTCAGGCGCTCATTTTATGAAAGTAATGTCAAATTGAATTAGCAAGAAAACTATGTCAATTCTTTTCTTTTGCATTCAAATATTCAGAGATTTTCACGAATGATCCTCGTTTAATGATAGAAAGGTTTACGTTGGTTTGCATTTTCAAAGCGCCTTATGAAGTTTATATAATAGTGTTTCCTCATATTTCGGATATTTAGAAGAGGGCAAGCAGAGTAAGGCCTAGTTAGATCCACCGCAATTGGAACGATTTGCGTTGAAAATACAGGCCTTCATTATTCGATCTCGCTTAAACAATACTTTGTCGATTTAAAATAATTTAATCAAATTAGTAGTAATCACTAGTCATTACGAAGTAACAATATAAAACTAACCGACGACATTGCTTCGAAGTATAAGTCAGGGCCTTTTGCCTTGCAAAACGGGATCATCGGACCAATGAGCGAAAATTCTTCCAGTGTCGTCATATTCACCATGATCTTCATCGAGCGTCGCGACGTCTCGAAGATGAAGAGCAGGTTGCTGGCAAATGTAGCTTTCAGTTCCTATTAAGACGTTATTTATCTGACTATCATATTATTTGAACATTTTGGGTCTATTCAAAAAAAGTCACTTCTTTACAACAGACTTTGGCGATCGCTCTGTTGAATAATGAACTAGTGAACAAGAGAATAGCATCAATAATGAGAGAGCTGCTCACTTTTCGGGGACCACGCGCATCATCCAATTTCGTGTACTTTACAAGCAACCAGCGGAAAACATCTGTCGTCATAATGATACAATTTTCTTTAAGTTATATCTGTATAAAACGTAAACTTGCTTAAAGTTCCAATTGAATTTAGTTTTATTTTATATATTTCAACACAAAATAGTAAAAATATCCTAAATATCGGATACTTTCTACAGTAGCCAATAATGCAATTCAGTTTTTCCTGCGAGTCAAGGAAACAGTACGGCGGCAACAATTACTACAATGTTCGAAAAAAGAATACGCGATTGCCAAAAAGGCGTCGAATCCTAAAATTTGCGGATTTTTTTATGCGAAAGGTAAAACTAGAGCGAAATTTGGAAGTAAAGGAACCCATGCCATAAAGTCTAGACCAGAAAATAAATGTCGCACCGAAGTAGACACTCAATATCTGTACTGCTCTTTGAATATACAATAAATTATATAAAATACTTTGGGGCGCAATCCAGGCGTGTTTACTTTTTTAGTCTCACGCTTAATACTGCTACAACCAATGGTACAAGAGTAACTTTCGGCAACTAACAATTTCGCTGCACCCGCCTTCAGATCTGATTCAGATTGTACGCTCCCCGCGAAAGCACCTGATGATCTTTTACTTCATTTCCGCTGCCAGCTAGCTTAATAAATAATTCTAAAATAATGTTGCTAAGTTGCAGTTCGTAATGATCTGAAGTTGTACTAAAGCGACTGCTCTTTTGAACCATAAATACATCCTGCCTTCTTTTGTTCCAAATAAATAACGAGCTACCGCCTTCGTTCCGATTAACTCATATTGCAGTTCACAAAATTTCTTGGCGAACAAGACAAAAGTACGATGTGTGGTACTATTAAATCAAAACAGTAATCAATGGACAGTGGTTTATCGCTAATTTTAGCGAAAATTGCACTTTGAAGCACTTTGAGAAGATCCCCAAACTATTACCTTTACTGATGTGCGCGACCTAACCCACCCAATGATTTGCTCATCCGTGCCTGGATCTACTTCAGCTTCTTTTGTGAAGGCTGTTCATCACGAGCTTTTGCCGCCCCCATTACTTCTCTTGGAGCTGTTTAATTGGCTAGAGATGCGTTATTTTTGCAACTCGCCACTTCCCCTTGTTGTAAACATGCTATTAGGATGGCAGTAAAATAGTGCTTCATTAATAATTCGTCTTAAGGGCACGGTGCTGTGCCAGTGATTTTTGAGCGTTCTCCAGCGACAAAATAGAGTTTCACCTGACGTTCACGATCAACCGCAAAGAGTTGACCAGTCGCTTGGTGGCTGTTGCTGTGCTCACGGACAGCTCATCCATAGTAGAAAAAGGGAAAAGTGTACGTTTTTAAAGATCTCATAGATATGAAGATATAAATATAATATTAAATCCCCGTTCAACTCTTACGCAACTGACGAGAAGTGCATTTTTAAGTTATCTTAGTGTTCATGGCTTACTTTATATGGCATTTCTCAAAATTAAACTCAAGAGGGTATTTTCGTAGAAGCCCCGTCCATCAGTTTACGGTTGTAACAATTATTTGAATATGTTAGCTACGTTTTCTAATATTTCAGCTAATATTGGCGAGAGATGGTCAGTTTAAAAAATTTCAGGCAGTGATGGCAGCAGTGATTTTTATCGAGCTCAACAATGTTACAACCAATAGCAGCCTCGTTAAACAAGACAATACCTCCTATCTACTCAGCCAAGAAGGAAATTGGGAAATCAGACTAGGAAAGTATTGGGATTATTTGGCAAGCTATGCTTTTTGCTCTATGTTATGCAGTTTTGTCATGGCCATTACAATCTTTAGCAAAAAGCATATAACTGGTGACTATAAATGGTTCATTTTAAATCAAATTTCAGCCAACTTTCTCTGTGCGTTTGGTTCGTTTTTGGATTATGCCGTTATTTATGTATATCTGGGCCCGATTCAATTTGGACAACTGTATTTTAGTCCAAATCGTCCCGTATGGCTAGTGGTATTCTTTGAAGTAATTTCAAATGTACTAGGAGTTAAATTTGGAACTTATGCGCAAAATACAACCTTATTCGCGACCGTTTTCAATCGTTGGATAGCCATAGCTCTGCCTAACCGCTATTCCTCGGTTATGACCCCTCGGCTTATATTTTTTTACTGCATTTTATGTTACTTGCTTATTTTGCCCATAGATCCTCGTGTATTTTGGCCGCTGTCAATCCCGGAAAGTTTAACCTTCTATATATTAATTGGTCCTCTTATAATACCTTGGCTCTTATCTATCATGATGAGCATCTCTATTTTCTATATATTTTGGAAACACATGCGGCAGGTCAATCACGTACTGGATGAACGCCGAATCAGTGAATCTCGCAGTGTTTTGTTTTGTGCTGTAATACAAATTGTTTTGCCACTGTTTGACAAAGTACCCCAATATTTATTCCAGATGCTGTTTGCGTTAAGCATAGTCTCTGTCGAAACTTTGGATAATCACTGGTTTTTTCGTGTTTTGGATCTGTTAAATCTGATTAATAGTCATTTCTCCAATGCTTATACTTGTTTAATCATATTGATCACCCTGCGTCCTTATCGAAGAGCAGTAATCTCGTTATTATTAGTATTGAAAAAATGCTGTAAATGTTGCGTAAGAAGAAGTAATAACGTCCTTGATAACGGCTTAATTTTATTATCTTCATCTCGTCCTGTCCCTCAAATTATTGTTTCGTGAAGCTTTTTGATTTCCCATCGTTGCTTTCTAGCGTTCTAATGCTTAATAAACTATTTCGTCACTTTATTTGATGTGCACGTTCAACAGAGTTTCTTTTCACGTTTTACTTGAGATATATGGCAAGTTGGTTTAAGACGCGAATATTAAAGAAGAGCATATTGCATTTTGCTATTTAAAACTACAGTCAAAACCGAATAAGTGCACATCAACCCGGCGAGAAGACTTTTATGCTCTTATGTGGTTGGTACACTTATTCGAGTATGATTCTATAGAACTGCTGACAGGGAATTTGCAAAACATGTTCACTTAGGCGGTACGCATATATCCAGTTTTTACAGTACTCTTCAGTCCTTTGCAAACATACTCCGAGTGAGCGTCCAAAAGAAACGGTCGCTTTTGCAACCTAACCCTGGGAGGGGGACCGTTAAAAATGAGGGAATTCTATAAATAATGAACGGTACGGTGAACAATTCCAATGAGAGAACGGAAAAGGCGCTTTAAAAATTTGTCTGTCTAGCATAATTTGTCGAACAGAACGTGATGACGCCGCTCTCACCTTTAGTCCACTATCGTAGCAATGTTACGGAATGTTTTGCGGGCAGTGTAAGTATAATAGCTGAGTCAGCAGGAAGATGTAATCAGTGATCTTTAGTTTATATGTAGATTTACGTCAGTTCCCTTCATGAAAAATGTTCATCACGAGGTTTTGGCTCCCCCGTTAGCTCTCCCGGAGTTATTTAATTGGCAAGGGATGTGATTATTTTTGCAAATAATAACGCGCCCTTGCGTCAAGCAAGCAGTGTGAAGGGCAATTAAATAACACTTCAGCATTACTTTGTTTGATGATCACAGTGCTTTGCATCTGACTTTCGAGTGTTCTCCAGCGGCAAAGTAAGGTTTCACTTGATTGCTGAAGAGTTCTTCATTTCTACAATCCATCAACTTCATTGGTTCTTAAACTTTTAAAATGATCGCCTTATGACCGAGATACACATCCCGGCCCTGTAAATTACGTTTTAGAGAGGGAATAGGTGGGCGAATAAGAAGTATTAGTTGATAGGGCGCTTTCATGGCATCTTATATACTCTTGAGATATTTTCGAAAACATGTCCACCTGGACTCATTTACGAAAACCTGCTCGATTAAAAACCCTGGGCTAATTTTCCGATTTAACGTTACACGATCGGCAAAAAAGTTGCGCAGACGCAAGTTCGTTGCTTCTGTACCGGAGTTTATCAAGATTACGCCCCGGGGCGCTGACGAAAAAAAGGTGCTTTTTGGTGGTCACGTGAAATTCAAAATTACGCCCCGGGGCTTAATATCGCGAAGGGCCTAAAAACGTAATGCAACATAGTATTGTTGAAATACCACCGTCAGCAACTATTTTACTATAGCAAGATAACGTTGAGTCGCGAAAGTTGACCATATTCACGCTAATTCGCAATTAAATGCAGTATTAGTCGCATATTTACTGATATAGCAATGGGAAAATTCCGAGAAAAAAATGCGCAAACAGTACTATTTTGTGCTGTCGAACGAACACTTTTAACTTCTAAATTACGCCCCGGGGCGAAATATCGAGAAGGCTTTCAAATTTACGCCCCCCGGGGCGTAAATTTGGAGGGGCGTAATTTCGAGAAAACCCGGTACTCACGGATAGCTCATCCCTGATGAAAAAAAGAGAAAGCTGTGCATTATTCTAGATCTGTGATGCTAAATATGAGGATTATATTACACATTCGCAATGCGCCACCGTTCAACGCAAAGGCTATTGACGAGAAACACTTTTTGAAGTTCTCCAAGGTTCAGCCCTCTTTTGTTGGGCATTTCTCAAAAATAAGTCCGTTATCTATTTTCGAGAAGGCCCGATTCATCAGTTCTTCGGCTAAAACGATTATTTGAATATGTAATCCGTTTCTTAATATTTTAGCTCTCATACTGACAAAAGATAATCAGCAAAAAATATTTCCTGACAGTAATGGCAGCTGTGAATGACACCGAGCTCAACAATGCTTCAACCAATAGCAGCCTCGTTGAAATAGACTACATGTCCTATTTACTGAGTCTAGAAGGAACCTGGCAAACCAGGTTTGGAGAGAATTGGGATTATCTCGCAAGCTATACTCTGTGTATGATATTATGCAGTTTTGTCATAGCCATAACTGTCTTTAGCAAAAAGCATATAAATGATGACTATAAATGGTTCATTTTAAATCAAATAGTTGCCAACTTTCTCTGTGCATTTGGATCGCTTTTGTTTTATGCGATTATAAATGTTTATCTCGGCCAGATTCAGTTTGCACTGCTATATTTTACTCCAAATCGTTCAGTCTGGTTAGTGATATTCTCTGAACTTTTAAATGTAGTATCAAGTCAGTTTGGAGTTTACGCTCAAAGTACAACCCTATTCGCGACCGTTTTTAATCGCTGGGTTGCATTAGCCCTACCCAACCACTATTCTTCAATTATGAGGCCTCGGCTCATATTTGTTTACTGTGCTTTGTGCTATTTGCTTTTTTTGCCCTGGGATGCTCGCATCCTTCCGTCACTGTCGTCGATTTCTACGATTTTACCGTACTTTGTTTTAAACTGTCCTCTTCTAATTCCTTGGCTATTATCTATCATCTTGAGCATCTCTATTTTCTATATAATTTGGAAACACATGCGACATGTCAAGAACATAGTGAATCAGCGCCGAATTAATGAATCTCGCAATGTTCTGTTTTGTGCGGCTCTACAGATTGCGTTGCCACTGTTTGATAAATTTCCTCAATATTTATTTCAGATGTTCTATGCGCTTGAGGTATTCTCTGTTGAAACTATGGATAATCACTGGTTTTTTCGTGTTTTGGATATGTTATTTTTATTTAATAGCCATTTTTCTAATGCCTATACGTGTTTAGTTATTTTGATTACCCTGGGTCCTTATCGAAGAGCAGTAATGTCATTTTTATCGCAAATGAAAAAATGCTGTAAGTTTTGTACGAAAAAAAGCAATAGCATCGTTGATACCGGTGTGAATAAGTCATCTACAGCTCGAACTCTTCGCCAAATGACTACCGTTTCGTGAAGCTTTTTTGATGTACCGTTCATGTTTTTTACCGTTCTTATATTAAATAACTATATTGTCACTCTGTTTAATGTGGATGTTTGATATGTTTTCCTTTCATATTTTGCTTGCAATTTGGGACATATTTGTTTGATGTGCGAACATTTAAGAAGAGTTTACTGTGTTTTTTTAACAATTTCGTTTCAAGTCAAATTCATTCTGTCATGTGTTCAAATTTTCTTTCAGATCTGTATGTGACTAGACTATCTTCATTGATTTTCGTTTTCATGTGTGCTTTATGACATCCAGATTGTTCGTTCGTCTTGCTAGTGTTGGGTACT
>NIUQ01003370.1:0-17790 GCA_002796945.1 Plectus sambesii
TCGTTGCGCCGCAATAGTCTGCGTTTAAATTTGGCGCATACTTTTGCCGCAATAGTTGGCGGCGTGCGTCGTTGCCGCAAGAGTTTGCGGCAATGCCGCACGCCGCAAACTATTGCGGCAACGACGCATGTTGCTGCCGCAAACTTTTGCGGCAACGACGCACGCCGCACGCCGCAGCGGCGTGCGTTAAAAAAAAGTATGCTCCGGCCTTTACTCCCGAAAATGTTCGCCGCGTAGAAGAGCTAATTCGAGGACATCCAAATTATGCCTACTCTAGGTTCGGGACTATTTGGAGACTGGATCGGCAGTAGTCCATTTGAAATTCAGTTCTCGTTTGAAATCGTACAACATTATAGCGCGAAAATCACGCGTAGGGTCTCCATAAAGAGGGCTCGAAAAAGTGTACCATTATATAATTATGAGTTTCTCGGCAAACAGAAGACCAAACTGCCTAAGAGTTGGAATAATAAGAGTTAAAATAATCAGGAAACGTGCCCTAAAATATCAACTGAGTTGGGCTATCCTGCGCGAAGTTATTCAAAATCAAATGGCCGCAGTTCGTTAGGACACCCAGTTTTTGATGAACAGGATACCTAACATAAAACTTTTGTAATTCCCTTCACACTTATTCATTTGAGCTGTACATGGCGTCAGAATAAACTTCCTTGCATGCTCTATAAAACGGGATAAACATGATCCGAATTGGTGCAAAATGAAATAAGTTATTTGAAAGCGAAATCGGGACCTCTATGTGAGACATTCTGTTAAATAAACCGTTAGGGCAAATTTAAGATCATTTCATAGAATAACATAAATTAGGGTTCAGGTCAAACCGATCGGCCTGATATTTTAGGGCATGTTTCCTGATTAATTGAACTCTTTTCGTTCCAATTTTCAGGTAGTTTAATCTCCTGGTTGCCGAGAAACTCATAAATATATATATTGTAGTCCTTTTTCGGAGCACCCTGCATCGATACATTTACACTGCTAAAGTTAAACCTCTCGCGCTCGAAAATCGGGACGGTTATTAAAACGGCCACCCAAAATGATCAAATCGGCCGCCCAAAAAAATTTACTGAAAACGGCCGCCCAAAATGCCCAACTACTTAAAACAGCCGGTCAAAAAAGGGACTACTTAAAACGGCCGCCCAAAGAGACCTGTCATTACTTAAAACGGCCGGTCAAAAAGAGAGCGAGGGGAGAGGCTGTAATTACTTAAAACAGCCGGTCAAAAAACGGAAGAGAGGAGAGGAACTGTCATTCTCAAAGACAGCCGATCATAAATGCACACTCAATACGCCGATGAAAGACAGCTGTCATTGCCTGATCTTGTCCAAACCATTATTTTCGGCGCATTTTGATGACTCACAGNCCGAATTACGTTTTTCATACAATATTGCAAGCACTGACAAGTTTAACGCATTCCTTGAAGTGCAATCCACTATTAAAATGTTGACCGGCTATTTTAAGTAAGTTATTTTTCGATGACGACGGCCGTCAAAATTTTGGGCGGCCGTTTTAAGTAGTCCCTTTTTTGACCGGCTGTTTTAAGTAGTTGGGCATTATGGGCGGCCGTTTTAAGTAAATTTTTTTGGGCGGCCGATTTAATCATTTTGGGTGGCCGTTTTAATAATATTCCCGAAAATCGCACGACGAAAATCAATAAAACTTGGCCGGCTGCCTAACTACAGAGAGTACAATAGGCCTACACAAGAATCATTGTTCGCGCGCAAGCGGCTGCTGAGCATCTAAAACTTTTGGCGTGGCCCTCGTAAGCGAGCCAAGTTGGCATCTAAAAACCTCAGGATTTCGTGTTGGAATCAGAAACTCTTTAAAACTAAAACTGAAGTCTGAAGTCTAAAATAAAATGTTTTCATAAACAATGGTATCCTCAATAGAGGAGCTGTTCGAAATTAAAACTTTGATGATTAAAGGATCCGGCGCTAAGAAAATGTGGAATCGCGGAGGTTAATGAGGTTTGGTCTACAACTCACGATAGTTGGCTAATTTGAATTCCAACACGAAATTCTGAGGTCTTAAGATGCCAAACTTGGCTCACTAATAGCTCAACACTAGACTCATCTCCATCTAAAATTATAGCTCGGAACACCTCTTATGAAGCGATTTGTAATCGAGAGGTGGTTATTTTGGGTCCCCTGTGCTTCAAAGGTGAGTAATAAATTTCGTGTTATGCGTCACCGAATGAATCATGTGTTCACTCGAAATACGTCTAATGTTTACAGTTTGTCACGCTAGCTTATCTCGTTTGGCTCTAGTGGAGAGCCTTGGTGTCGACTTAGTCCTTTATCGTTAAGAAACGAATCAATATCTGATACGCCCACATCGATGTCTGACAGAAAATACTTACCTGCAATATTCCTAGTGCGCTTGCAGGCTGCTGACTTATGCTAACTTCATTCTCGGACCAGGTTGTTCATGAGTTCAGTCAAGGGCTTTCACATTATTCTCTTACGACGCGTCTTTGTTAGACTCGTACAGAGCGAAGAGTTAATACAGCAACCATAGTGCCAGAGTTCATTTATTGTATCCCTTTTGTCCGTGTCCATGGCAGCCTTTTATTAAAGCTTAATTTTAAATAGTTAGTTGTTGTTGGCTACCCATAATTAGGGCAGTGCGTTCGCAAACGGTATTGTTACTGTAGTGCTCGAAGGGGAGGATGATGTAAACTTCATTTATTTTACGTCAATAGGTTGGCAGGAATCGACATTTTGTTACGCTTGGTGCCGTGTTACTTGCACATAAAATTTAACTCATTCTGTAGAGTTTATTTTTATCAACTTGCAGTGGTACGCCAAAGTCGGTCAACACAAGCCTATATTGCACGCACGTTCACGTCTTTGTTTTGCATGCGCTCAGAATTTTGGTGATACATTAAGCAGCCGCCAGTTTTATTGGAATGTTTGCTAACCTGAATGAAGACATGCTCAGTCCAAAAGATATGAGTGCGCAAAAAGATGATCCAAGGGGCATGGATAAGCGATTAGGAAAAAAAGAAGGAAAAGCTGCTCGCTCTTCTGGAGGCGGATCTGTGAACGTAGCGTATCTGCAGAAGCTGCAAATCGATGGATGTGGCGTTCAGCAAGAAGAGAGCAAAATTTATCTCTTGCATTTTACGCTTGACGAGAAAGGAACAGCCCAACAATCTCTTAAAGAAGTTTGGAAAAAATGGAAAGTAGTTGAAACCGAGAAGCTCCGTCTGCAAATCGAATGCAATAACCACGCTCATGAAGCACGCGAAACAAAACGCCTGCTAAAAGATCACGAGGATACTATGCAACAAGTTTTAGAAGAGATTGATATAATGCAGTACACGCTTGAAGATAAAGAAAATCAGTTAGAACAAGCTAAAAGCAACACCTGTTACCTGCTAAGAGAAAGGGCGGATGCCCTGTCACAAGCAGCTGAGCAAGATCGCCAGATAAAAGAATGCAGAACTAAGCTACAGCAGGCGCAGACTGAAAATGAATCCCTACAGCGAGCCTTTGACGTAACACAAAGGCAGCTCAAAGTCGCCAAAGATGAGACCAATCGACTGCAAAAAGAAAGGGAGGAGGAGAATTTACGTCGAAAATCGGCTCAGAGAGTAGGCCACTTTAAAATTTTGCATTAATGCTGTTCTTTAGCGTTTGTTTTGCTCTATACATTCACATATGTATTCTACTCTTTCCGATTTTAGGCCCTGAATTGAAAAAGTGAGAGGGGAGAGACTGCAATTGCTAGATAGTCTACCCTTTTAATGACAATGCCGAGGTTTCCAAGTCATATTTCATAGCTCTAAATGCATCTTAGTAGCGTTGATGAATAATAGTTTATAGAAACACTATTTGAATGTGCCGAAAAATAACATTACTTCAAGAAAAATATAAGATTGATTCATAAGTTCGACACGTTTTTAGTAGAATTGGTTTGATCGTAATTAATTCTGCTAATGAAAAACCGATTTCAATGTAGATTTCTTCATCTTCTAGAGCTCTTTATAACTAAGATTTCCTATTTTAATCATAAAATTCTGATCACAAAAACTGATTTTACGATGTTTTAACGGAAATGCACAACCCACATTTTTACCGGTCTCGATCATGTTTCTCGCGTATATGGTCAGCCTGGCGGTAAAGATGCGTGAGAAACGCGCGAAATGCCCGATATTGCGCCAATATGCTGATTTTACATTTCCGTTAAAAGATCGTAAAATGCGTTATTGTGATCAGATTTTTATGATCAAAAAAAGAAACTAAGTTAAAGAGAGGTCTACAGGATGCAACAATAAGAATTGAATTTGGCTGTGTACTACCGGAATTATAGGTCGCCAATCATGGTATACTAAAAAAGCTGAAAGTTTATGTACCTGCCGACCCTATTCAATTAATTGACCAAAAGTGGACCAATTTCAAGAATTAAAAAAGGAAATCTAAGTTAAAAAGAGCTGTAGAAGATGCCACACACCGCATTGAAATTGTGGTTACTATTACTGGAGTTATTTTTAATGAAGCGCGTTATACTCAGAATGCACATAACTTACTTGACAGTCCAATAAAATGACTAAAAATGAACAAATTGTAAAGATTAAAAAAAGAAAATATAGCTTAAAGAGAGCTCTTAACAATGAACAAAATCTAAACTGAAATCGGTGTTTTATTAGTATAGTTAATTTTTGATCTAGCCTGTTGTACTAAAAACGTTACGAACTTATGAATCAATCTAATAACACTCTGCAAACATTATTATGTACAGGATGGCGCGAAAAAAAGTACCACACTAGTATTTATGCAATAACTCGCGAACGGCTGATCCGATATTCACCATCTTTTAACCATATATACCCTGGATGCAATCTAACATTATGTTAAAAAATCAGCAAAATCGGTTACAAGTGAAGCGTGCAGTATACGATGAAATTTGACTACCCAGAAAAACGAGTTTTAGCTGAGAAGCATGCGCGTAAATGAACGGAAATTCTATTAGTAAGTTCGCAATTTTAATACGGCAGGTACGGTAAGCAATTTCTATTCAGACTCAAGATTTCTAATCATATGAATTAATTAAATAATCGGTTGATTGTTTAAATAACATTTTAGCGAAACACCAGACTTTAACAGAATTTCCGTTCATTTACGCGCATGCTTCTCAGCTAAAACTCGTTTTTCTGGGTAGTCAAATTTCATCGTATACTGCACGCTTCACTTGTAACCGATTTTGCTGATTTTTTAACATAATGTTAGATTGCATCCAGGGTATATATGGTTAAAAGATGGTGAATATCGGATCAGCCGTTCGCGAGTTATTGCATAAATACTAGTGTGGTACTTTTTTACGCGCCACCCTGTAGAAGCAGTCAGGTAGCGTAACTTTTGAACATGATAGCGCTTGTAGCCCAAATTTTAACCGTGTGGTGTCCTAGTATGAAGGTTCAAGTGGGCGAAGTTTGGGCCATCCCCTTTACAAATTGTTGTTGCGAGACCCGAAAATGTGCGAAAAAATGACCTTAAACCGGGGTTGACTTTGGAAGGTCACTGTAAAGCGGAAAGTTGAGATGGTGAGCTGATTTTTGGGCTAGGGAGAGTCCACAAAAAGTGCAAATGTTTTGCAAAAAGAATTTTGAAAACTGGTCAGGAATTTTTCAAAAAATGCCCAAAGAATGTGCCAAAAATCGGCTAATGCAGCAATTTTGGTCAATTGCCAAAATTTTCTCGGAAAACATTAGGACTTTTTTGGACTACCCCTGTGCCAAAAATCAGCTCAGCATCTCAACTCTCCGCTTTACAGTGAGCCTCCAAAGTGAGCTCCAATTTAAGGCCCTTTTTTGCACATTTTCGGATCCCGCAACGACACATTGTAAAGGAGGCCGTCCAAACTCCATCCATTAAGGCCGGAGCATACTTTGTTTTAACGCACGCCGCCGCTGCGGCGTGCGGCGTGCGTCGTTGCCGCAAAAGTTTGCGGCAGCAACATGCGTCGTTGCCGCAAACTATTGCGGCAAAAGTATGCGCCAAATTTAAACGCAGACTATTGCGGCGCAACGACAGTGCCACTAAATATGCCCTAAAAACGCTCAAACTACTCACAAATGCACGGTAACCAATTAAAATGTGAAAAAAATATATAAATCGAATTAAAAACACACTAACGCAGCAAAAAATCAACCAATTTTAGTCGCTTGCCGCACGCCGCAAAAGTAGAAAACTTTCAACTCTTGCGGCGACGCAAAAGTTTGCGGCACGCCGTTGCGGCGTGCGGCGGAAGTATGCGCCAAATTGCAGGCGCGCTGCGATTCAATCAATAATCTCTGCGGCGTGCGGCGGAAGTATGTTCCAAATTAACGCACGCCGTTGCGGCATGCGGCTTGCGGCAGACACTCTTGGTATTTGGTCGTTGCCGCACGCCGCAGCGGCGTGCGTTAAAAAAGTATGCTCCGGCCTTTAGAAGTCCTAGACAAGGACACTATACGGTTAAAATTGGAGTCAAAAGCATTGGCCCATTCAAAAGTTACGTCGCCTGCATTATTTTATTGAGCCATCCTGTATAACGTTATACTAACATTGTTATACAATTCTGTTTCCAATAAAAGTTGAAAATCTTTTCGATGGGCTGGCCCCTCAAAAACATCAATATATATATAGGGGATTGGCTTAGATACTGTCGTTTTTGATGGATGCATGACGTGCTTTTACTTACGTAAAGTGGTAGACCAATATTCGACTTATCGTATATATATGTATAAAGTAAAAAGCGTCACATGCACTAGTTTTACAAAACTCTTGCATTGCCGACGTATGAAAATAATAAATGATGTCCAGTTTTCATTGTGATATTACAGTTGCATTATATATTTAGTGGACGCCAAAAAATTTTGAAAAACAGAAAGAGCTTGGGAAAGGAGCATTCGGCGTTGTTTACAGATGCTTTGACAAAGATTTATTCAAGTTTTTCGTCGCTAAAGAAACACGTTCACAGACTGCAAAAGTAAGTTACTTGCCGCTAGAAACGTTCTCCAACAGTAGAAGCACAGCTCGTTATTTATGTCCAACCAAAGTGCATCAATTAGCAGAGCCAAACCTTAATTACTCAAAATTTAACTTCTTACACTATAGGCTGCGTCGTTAATTGGGATGAGTTCTCACCAAACTTCGAATGTCTTGTATTTACGAAATCATGCTGCATACGAAACATAACTTGTTTCATCCATGTCTCCATTAATATTTTTGCGATTTTCGCCACATAGTGATTAGATTACATACCTTAACACATCCAGCCGGTTCGATCGAATTGCCAACGAATGCTCCATCTATGGCTCTTGCCCAAAATATTGAGGCCGAAATATCGAGGCCCAAAATAACGACGGTCGAAAATATCGAGAGACCAAAATAACGAGGCCCAAAATATCGACGGGCTAAAATATCGAGACATTATTAATCTCATTAACTGAATGGAAAGTGAACGGTGTCAGAGTGGTACAATTGATACCATAATTAAATATAGATTGAGCCAATTGAAGCGCTCTTTCAGTGTGGGATAATGGATCAGAAGGGAACGCGGGAAAAAATGCGAAGGAGAATGCGAAAGAGCTGGAGGGATAGTGAATGCGAATGCGAAGGATTGAATGACTGAATGTATGAACTATATAGCCGAGGTCAGACTGGAGCGCACACGTATTCGAAAGGTCAAGGTCACGCTCTAACGTAGCCTGCGCTCGATTTAGCGCGCCAAAGCTATTCCATATCTGCAACTTAAATTAACAAATAATACTGATGCTAACTTCCCTTTGTCTCATTTTATTTAACTTTATGTTATCGCTGATGTTTCCTTTTCATTTGTAGTAATTTGTAGTAGCTGACGCGGTCTAAACCACATTTTACTTTACCGAGCGAGCCTCACGGCGGTCTACAGCAAGACTGTAGAGCGCGCGAGCCCCAAAACAGGGCGCCCGACCGCGCTCCACCCTTCCACCGGGCACACGCTAACCTTAACTCGCATTCATCGGAAGCAACTATACAAAACCATTCCACCAAATATACATCGTGCTGAGACGTACATTAGATATATAAAAACGCGCGCATACAAATCAGTAGGCGCACGCCTACACATTTCTATACGACCATTGCCTTATTCTCTATGTGTTCTGCTTCAGTTTTCACTCTTTCACGTACTGGTATGTGTTAGCGACTGATTTCGACGATTTATGGGCGGAAATTTAAAAATAAAACTGAGAAGTCTGAATCTCGATATTTTCGACGTCGATATTTTTGACCGTCGTTATTTTGGGCCTCTATATTTTGGCCTCGATATTTTGGGCGCCAATCCCATCTATCTATAACGGTTTCCCACAACTTGCTGCCTTAATCAGAGATGAGAAGTTTCCACACTTGAGGCTAGTTTCAATATGGAGACACCTTTTAATAGATATCTGGGGCCTGTTTCATTAAGCGTTGAGAACTGAGACAGAATTTCTCAGTTTTCACTTCGCAACCGTTTTATAAAAGAGGCCCCAAAGTGTTTACATTTTGGAATGATGGAACAATTCACACAAGTACTTTCTACCGCATAAAGCCAAACGCGCAACTTTCATGCATTCTCTAGTTCTTTTCTGCGTTTATTTACAACGTTTTCAGATGATTAAAACGGCAAAAAATGAAATCAGACGATTGAAAAGAATGTGTCATGCGAACATTATCGTCTACTACGGATGCAAAAGAGTTGGAGATACAATTACCATTTTTATGGAGTACATGACGGCCGGTTCTGTTAAAGATTTAATTGATAAATACGGATCAGTTAAAGAACAAACGTGCATCAGGTATATCGAGCAAATTCTTGACGCCCTTGCCTACATTCACCAACTAGGAATCGTTCACAGTGACATTAAATGTAAGTTATATTAAGGATGTATTAAAATACCGCATTTCTTCCAATAGACGCCCAGGGCGTCTATTTTTTCAACCAGGGCTTGACGGGGGCGTCTATTGGAGGGAGGGCGTTTATTTTTTCAACCGATATTTGAACTTGGCGTTCGTTGGAGAGAGAGCAACTTTTTATCCCTGTTGCTACTTCAGCGTAGAATATAATTCATAAATGTAAGGATTGTGCGATATCAGTAGTAGAATTTGAATGGGAGTTCAGTATTGACCTTCACTGCACACGTGTTTATTATTTTAATTACCCTGGAGGGGGACTATGACTTAAACGGGGGCGTCTATTGGTGGGTGGGCGTCTATTGAAGGGTGGGCGTCTATTGGAGGGTGGGAGTCTATTTTTTCAACCTACGCCTGAGGGGGGCGTCTATTAGAGGAAGGGCGTCTATTAGAGGAAGGGCGTCTATTAGAGGAAGGGCGTCTATTGGAAGAAATACGGTAATATGTAGGATGCTAGTGGTTAGAGGTGTAACGGGGTCGGGGTTTTCAAAAAGTCGGGGTCGAGGTCGGGGTTGAAGAGTCGCGGTCAGGGTTTGTCGGGATCAGGGTTGATTTCAAAAGTCGGGGACGGGGTCGGGGTTGAAGAGTCGGCGTCGGGGTCGGGGTTGGCTATGACCTACAAAAATTTAACCTCATTCTATAAAACGCGGCTTTGAAATTTACTTCTTGTCATTATCCCTCATTAACCGCAAAATTTTCATGTACATATGAAGTGTTTCACTTAAACGTCAACGTAAGCAGTTAGTAAAAGGAAATGGGATGACTGTAGAACGTTCATTAGCAGGGATGCCAGGTCGAAAATTGCCTTTTAAGACAATTTTTTTGAAATTTAAGAAATTTTTAAGACAAAATCTAAGACAAATATAACATCGCTTTTGCGAACTTTGCGAAATTTCTTTTTTTATGAAAAAGAAGAATAGGCTTCAGTAGTAACATTTGATTTTCAAGAAAGACAAAAAGATGACAAGACAATCGTAACGTTTCAGCGAATGACAAAAATTTACACGTTTGTCTGCTCCTTTTTTGTCTTATAAAATTTAAGGCAAATTTTTAAATTTAGTGAAAATGGTGGACCTGTGCATTTGTATTGCAGAAGTTGATAGTTAATGCTCTTCGAGTTGCAGTGAGCAAAAATAGATCCTTCAGCCCTTCCACCATCCAAGCAGTTTCACAACTTATCCCGTACAAAAGGATCGCACCGCTAAACAGGCGTTCGCTAGGGACATTGCTTGGTAGCGCAGATAAATAGCGACGGTCTGATTACTAGTAGATAGGAAACTCCTTCGCTTTTTTGTTGATCTCAGTACTTCGAACCTAGTCTGCTTTAGTTTCAGTCTTTCATCTAATTTGGATTGCTTCGGGAATTTGAACTGGTTAGCCTCGTTCGAAATATACTCATAGTTATTTCACTATCAAAGGCTGATTTTGTGGGCGATTTGCACATGATCGCCAAGATTCTTGGTCGAACTATCTTGCACAATTTAAGCGCATTGCAGAGCTCGTACAAAGCCTTATCGCTATCACCAATTTGCCTTATAAAGCAATCCTACACTACAGGTTTTTGAGGAGGCATTTAGTTAGTTGCAGGAAATAGAGCCCGCTGTAGCGAGTAAGATAAGACAATATACGAGAATATAATGACTTATTATCAGATGTATGAGTGACAGATTGTTGACTTTCCCATAGACAGCTTCCTTCACTATTACTAGTAACAAGATTTAGAGTGAAGATGAGAGGTGGATTTTATATTCGTGGTCGGGGTTAATCGGGGTCGGGGTTGATTTTAAAAGTCGGGGACGGGGTCGGGGTCGGGGTAACCCCACTGGGTCCGGGGTTACCCCGAACCCGTTACAACTCTACTTGTGGTCATCCTTCTCTTTTATTCCTTAACACAACTGCCGAGCTCAATCCCTGACGCGAACTGGCCTCAATTCACCAACATTTTCCTATACGGACGGCTTTTCATACAATTATCGAAAATCATTTCATCAAATATCACTTGCGCCGGGACGCCGGCACTGGCGGGAGTTACAAGAGGAGGTATTAATAGGAGACGGGCAACCCGACTCCTGCAAATAAGAGACCTATTGTGATTAATTTCATCTTTTTATTTTGATACCAGTAAACCAAGCAGAGGTAAGCGCCACCAAATAGCTTGGGATAACTCGTACACCTCCATGCCTGGGAAGGAACTGGCGTTTTTTACAAAAAAATATGAAAAAGCTTACGATATTTTTGAAAACTATTTAGAAACCCACTGATGATTTTGCAGGCGCTAATCTGTTGCATGACGGTCAGGACAATATCAAATTGGGAGACTTTGGCATTGCTGTTCAAAAAAGGCTTAATTCCCTTGATTGTTCATACTTCATCGATAACATGAGAGGCGGCGGAACTTTGTTTTGGATGGCACCCGAAGTGATAATGGAAAACAATCGCTGCAGCCGTCGATCGGATATGTGGTATTTATCTTTTTCGATCTTATTCTATTGTAGCAAAGGTGTTGAAATATTCGTGAAAGTTTTCCGTGTAAGTCGCCAGGCGGATACCGATGTGAATATATTCCATCAGATAAAGATCAGTTTTGCCTGGAACAGAAAAAAACCGGAAAATAAAACTTGCGCTAAGAGTAGGGGAGGAGGGCACTGATTGGCACCTGAAGTGTATCATGACGCTAGGAATGGTTATAAATCTCATAACTGGCCAGAAACTCATTTTATAAATGAATATTCACTATATGGGAAACTTATTTCACCCTCACCCAACCTTCAGTAAGACGCTATGTGCCCAACGCTTCCAAGCCTGTGCAACCTTCGACTATTCGAGACATGATGTCATATTTTGACGTCGTTTCTCCAGTTGAAGGCGTATTTTAATAGTGCCTCATGTGGTATTACTCAAAATTATTTTGTGAGGATTGTCCATAGTATATAATTAATTGTTATAAGGTTGATCCACTGAGCAAGTTTCTATCCTCTTAACACTAGGTCTGTCAGGGGGCAAGTCTGGGGCAAATTATATTAAAGTATAGCATTAAAATAGTGATACAGGTGTATGATACGACGGAAATAGCGCAGCTGGCCTTGTGACTTTCTGCCTTTAAACAGGAGTTTTGGCTGCACGATCATCGAAATGCTGACCAAAAAGGCACCGTACGCCGATTTACCACAGCGGAGGTTCATGGGCGCTCTCTACATCTTGACGAAGGGCGGCTCTAGCGAGCTAACCTACGATCCAAGAGAGCTTGTCCCAGGCAGCAGTGATAAAATGAAAACTTTTATATCGTACCTCTTGGTTGTCGATGTAAACAAGCGACTGCATTCTGGTACACATGCAATAGAGAAGTTCAAAGAGATCTTTTGCATTGCACGCGAAGTAATTACTTAAATGTATAACTGCTAGTTTTTAAGCGTGATGTTGTCAGTATTCTAACCATCTTTGTTTGTATTCTTGTGACTTCATTATGCTGCATGTAATTTGATTACAGATAAACGTATCTCTCTAATAAATAATCTTGAAAGTAAAGCACACCTTAAAAGCTATTAGCAACGGCAACGTCAAAATACAAATTACAGCACGTTTCACACAGCTTCAGTACCACATGCTAGACCTAACCGAATGTGGCACGGGTCAGGCCCGAACCCTCTCAATGCAGAAATGCATCAAAAAGACTTTATTTGTTAAATCATTTGCTTATATCGTGACTACAAACCGTTTGTCGAATTTTTGATTGACCGCATTTATTGCTGCTTCCGTCGTATTTATTGTGCTAATGGGTCGTTCACTCCGGTACTTAGCGATAAGACAAAAATAATTGTACAGAACATTGAATCGAATCAGAATCAATTCAGAACGACTTTTCACAAGTTGGTCGATTATTTTCAATAGCTCAGCACTATGTCTGTCAAAAAGTAATTTTTCTGCTATCAATTAATAGTGTGCCTTCAATCACTTAAAAAATTATTAATGAAATTGTTGCGTTAATCATAAAAGTAGTAAACAATCGCGTTTTATATTATTAGAATCAATGAAGCTGCAATCCTGCATCACACTGAGTGTCTGTACTATTATTGCGAGGTTTTAGACGTTTTACCCACCTATCTTTGATGGTATCCGTTAAGGGATACATTATTAATGTGAATTTTAATGATCAAACAAGATAACTAGTTACGTATCGTCGAAATATTGACCGGCTGACTGAAAATTGCGAGGGTTGCTGGCGCTAGGGCCAATTAAGCGCTGAGATGTTCTTATATGCCTACGTTCTATGCAAGAGGACTAAAAATGCGGCGACAACTATCCGTGTTCCTGATGGAGTTCATGTGCAGTGCTAATAGATACCGTATCCAACTTCGATTCTGTTATCGCACGCTCATCTTTCCAACAGCAGCGCGGTAAATCGAGGCAGTCTCGCGCGCGAGGCATGACGTCACAAAAACGCCGGCCGCTGCGGCGTCGACGACGGCGGCGCTGCAGCAGCGATACGGCGGACTGCGCTGCCGCTGGCGGGTTGGGGAGTGCGTTTGTCTGTGTGTGTGTGTGTATGTGTGTTGGTAAACGAAACTTTATTCAAACGCTACCCGCCGCCAGACGCAATCCATCAGAGAAGCGTATCTTTTTCTTCGCGCCTGGTCGGGCGAGTCGGCCCTCTAAGCGCTTCCAGTCTATGTGGTTGTAATCCACGCCTGGATAGTATTATACAGGTTAATAATTAAATTCTCTGCAAATTGTTTGCTACCCTGGTTGTGATGTGGTGCTTTTATGCAGAATGTCTTGTACTTCTATTTAGTGTGAAAAGGTGAAACGTGACGCGGTTACATAGGATATATCCTTGTCCCACTTTACGTTACCGCAACAAGTGGGACAAGACAATTTGTGATAAAGTTTCTTTGCAAAGGACTTTGACAAATTGATCGCTTAGATCCAGCTTGATACGGTGCAGATTGTGAGACTGTCCGACTTTAACCGCGTCCTGTTTAGTCCCGTTTTACCTACTTGTCGTTTAGCACTTGCATGTATGTAGTTCTGAACGCTTCGCTGTTTTGGTCGCAATATTTTCTCGGGCAGGTTTCACAGCGCGTACTCAATTACAGTCCTTCAAACTGTTCTAAATCACATCCTTCAAATAGAATAACAAGATGAGTACGCGATATGAAACCATCGCCTTCCGTTAGCAGAATTCTTTCATGAATCATAAACAATTTCCGCTTCAGCTCACTCACTGCCAGTGACATCTGAGCTTGAGAACAGGCGAAACTGTCAGATGTTCAGCTCCAACGACTCGCTATTATTCTTTACCATCAACTAGAAGGATCCACCAGCGTACTTTGACCATCACAATGCGCTCTACATCAGCATCTCTGGCCGCATCTACATGTGGCAGTGTTATTCCTGCGTCATCCGTCTCCGGACTTTTTCTGGAGGCGCGAGTCCTCGTCGGTCCTGGACCCGTCAGCCAGTTCGTCGGCTTCTCTGTCGCTCTTAACAACTGCTCCTTTTCATTTCTCAGTAAGTCACTTTTTTAAACTTTCAAATCAATAATTGCTTGCGATATACATTTTTTGACTAGAGTCAAATTTTTCGATCAGTAACAAGAAATCTCGCCATGCACCGTTTGGCAAAGATGAGTTCGCTTTTTAGTGTGAAAACACCATTTTCACCTAGAATGATAGTCGTTCTTTAATGCGATAATTGACTGAAAGAAGCGCTTTCAAAGCAGCTTGCCATATTTAACATAAGATATCTTTTTACTGATCGGGAAATTTCGATTGAAGTTAATCCCTTACTGTGAGGTTTTAAAGACGTTGAAAAAAGCGCTTTAGGTTTCTCCCTGTCATAATTTTAATGCGACCTCTTTTCGTCATCCTCCTACATCAGGAAGTAGTTATTGTTTTAATTTGTTTGGTTGACTGGTCAGATCCAATGAATAACGGTTGAATGAGTGGGAAGAGGAAATTGCCTTGCAAGTCGCGGGAATAGTTTTTTCTTCAGTAATGCTATGCTTTTGGCTTCACTGTGTACGATTTCGAGTATATTCGCATATTCAATTTAATTGTCTTAGTTTTCCACGCTTATAACACTTGTAGCTCGATTGAGCTCCTCACTCACCACATTGAATGTTCCCGTATCCACCATCCTCAAACTACCTTCATCAAAAAATTCTCAACGAGACTTTAGTTGTCTTCGTAGCGCGCTGTGTTGCATACCAAGTCAGATCTCAGGGCGTAGCATTCTTTTGTCTTCAGCCCAAGTGTCTATCTATTGATCAGGACGTTATTATCTTGCGCCATAGCGTAGAGTCAATAATGGACTTGTGTAATTGGCCATCGCGCAGTACTCTGTATTGGTTGGAGGACGTGCAAGGATAGAGGGGGGTAAGAGGACCTCTCGCAGAAAAACAATACCGGCACAATATTGACTCTAAGACTCCCCTTATTAACTGTGCTGCGAGCCGTGCGAGTGGAAAAAAGTGTCCACAGTCGTTACCTTCATCCTCCTCAACCGCCGCACTGATTTTTTGCCTCAGCCAGCTTCGATTACTCTCGTTTAGCCAATCAGTTTTCGGTTTCTGCAGAGGTGTTTAGGTTGGCAAGTGAATGAGGATGTTTACTTTTGCTGCAAAGGGCAATGTTGATCTTTCATAACTTGATGTATGGGAAGAATACGCGTGGCGAACAGACTAATGCTCTGCGCTTTGCACGGCATTTAGCCAGAGATCTCGCCGAGATCGCGTGACCGCTTCCTGTCTGGTCCATTCGGCCGTTTTATGAGCTCATAAGGCTTTGATGTTCCACAGCTGCAGATGTTTGCTGTGCTTATCCTTCAAAATGGCATTGTTAACGTCTGTCAGCGGTGTATTTTGTACCAAAACTTGGTCGCATATCTGTGGCTCACTTTTTTTAGTTTGTCTCTCAGAATTAAATAAGCGAACACCGCAGTCTGTGTTGAACGAAATAAACGAAATTTATTTACCATTTCTTTCTTCATGATTCGTCACTTTAGCTTTCAAATTTGTCAGACTTGAGTTCGAATTAAGCACTGAGATGACGAAATTGTGAGTGCGAGTGATGAAATCAGTCGCAAAGTTAAAAAATTTGAATACACACCCGACGAATTATGGCGAAAGACTTTGTAAGGCGCGCTTTGCACGCGTACGTCAAAGAGCAAACTGCATTCATCATCTTAGTGTCACCCTGTGGTCAGCGCGAATCTCGCCGCTCCTTTTGACTGGCCCGTTAGTCGGTCGTTTGTCGTTGATTGCCGCACCCAGCGGGCGCTGGAATTACCGGGTCGTCGGTTTTTCTCTGCGACGCCTTGCTTGGCATTAAGCCTCAATTCCGCTGGGCGCTTGCGCCGTAGGAAACTCGTCAATAAGCGGCACTACGACGACGGCCGGAGTCGCGAACAGGCGGCGACGACGACGGTGGGAGAGCGTAACGCGGGCGAAAGAACTCGAACGAGTAGCGGTTGTTTGAGTCGCTCAGCGCTCGAAGAGTGTGCGACTACGGCCGACGCCGGAAGAACCTTCCGATCGATCCGGCGACAAAGCACTGGCGTGCGACGCTGACGAAAAATGCGCCCCGGTCGCCGAGGCACGGCTAAGCTCTCTCTCTTCTTCCTCCTTCGTCTCCAGCTTATGCTTTACGATTTAGAATTATCGATCATCTTTTTTGCGTATGAATTTTGTGCGGGGAAAGGGGAATTTGAAGTGAACAGCCAATCTTTCAATTCAATCATCTCTGTAGGGCGTCTTTACGGTGGGGCGCGTCTTGCCAACCGTTTCATTGGAGTTTCTTAATTCTACGCATACAATAACAACTGAATTTAGAGTATTAAGCGAATCGAAATTCGATCTTAAATTGACTTATGGGCAAAATCTGACAATAACCATTAAAACTGTGAAAGAGACAAAAATGTATTAGCGGGGGTTGTCTGTCGATGACTCCAGTCCAGAAACAAGAATGCCAAACAAGGCCATGTTTGTTATCCACGCTTGTTAAAAAGCGTATTACAGCACTGAAATTAGTTGCATCTTGTTGTGCGATCGAACCTCTCCCCCGCACTCGAACGCTAGTCGAGGAAGTTGGGACGCTGACAAAAAAAAATGCGTGCCAGCATTAAATCGAAGCCGAGCTCGTCCTTCCTCCTATTCGTCGCGCGTAGTAGCGGTCCGCTAGCGCGTCGGCGTCGTCTTCTGCGACCATCCGTCGACAATCGATCCCCGCCCGTTGGAACACTCGCTTGAAAGACGGCGATGCCAAAACGACCGCACAGCAGACCGATTCAATTTACGCGAGTCGGCTCGTGCCCACCCCCCGATGAGCTGGCATTTCGTCTTTTCCTAGCATTACGCTATGACGCTGTTTGGCGCAAAAAACGGCGTGACTATAAACGCCCTGTCTTGTCGTCTGAGAAGAACACGCGCAGATTTGGCGACGGGGGTGAGGAAATCACTAAAAGCAGCTACATGTGAAGCCATGATACATATTGCCCTTTGGGGGAAAGTTGCATTTTTTGAATGGCTGAGAGAGCATCCATGCACCTATTTCTCACTTACAATTCTTCCTGCGATGAAACTGCAATATGAACTCAATATTTTGGTACACTTGTAACTACATATAATGCTTTGTGCCAATAGCAGCACATTACAAAGCTGTAGTATAATGCAGTGAGGATAGAAGCGACGGGAAACGATGGGAGTATTCCGTTGCCAAGATGCCTAACGGTTGTAGCATATGGTGGGGGCGTATCATCGCGGCGCAGCGTAGGGCGTCCGCTTAGTAATTATTTCCGTCTGACACGACGAACAGAGAACAGACTCCACAATGACACCGCGGCCAAGAAGGCGCACATTTGTCTTCGC
>NIUQ01003371.1:0-17785 GCA_002796945.1 Plectus sambesii
TCAGAGCATGAATCTCATAAATCTTATACTCAAAAGAAAGCTTATTATTCAGGCTTTCCAGTGATATACCGCTCGTTCGATTCTGTTTAGCTTTAGGGACATAACTTTACACTTTTATCGAAGTGGCCGAAATGAGGTCCCGGCCGGTATGAGGTCCACCCACGGTAGGCTCTTCGATAAGCGTCAAAAAGGTTGGTTTTGGTGCTTCTCTTTCTTCGTTCCTTTTAAGTTTTGAGTATTAGTCAAGCGATTTGTAGAAGCTCTGGTGGAGGAGAAAGAAGGAGAGATATGGAGAGCCATTAAGGTCTCCTCTACTCATTGTAATGCCTAATAGTAGAAAAGCGAATATTGAATCGATTCCTTGCTGTGATAATTCATATGTTTTATTACGATAACATCCAGCATTACGCACCATAATTTGTTTATTGTCGAATACACATCAGATTGATGTGTATCTTCGTTTCATTAAATGATTCCCCTCTGAAATAGGTCAAAAAGACGCCTATCAAAATATCTTTACGTAATTCAGGCGAATTGGACGAAGAAGTCTTGGCTATCAGTGGCCAGCTACTGCAGAAGAATCCAGATGTGTACACATTCTGGAACATTCGTCGACAGGCGCTTATTTTGATTTCGCAAAAGATCGCCACTGAAAACGGCGATGACGAAGCGAAACGCGACGAACGTCTCGCTGCTCTGTACAAAGAGGAAATGATATTGACAGAAGCTTGCATTCAGGTAAGAAATGCTGATAACGATAATGTTTATTATGAGATGTCATCGCTGTACGTCGAACTTTCTGTGAAACCTCTCTTCTTTCTATGGAGAGGCCGCACCTTCACAATCCTCGACCTAAGCGCACGCCGAATAATCGCCACAATCCCCCTCTCTCGCAAATTACACCGCATAATAAACTCATACAACTTATTTTAACAGTTTTTATAACAGTTCGCTTTAATCATGATTGATTATGGTAAAAAAGGACAGTGATGGATGAATCAATAATAAAACTGTCTCGAAACTAATAGCGAATTTGATTTATAGGAGAATCCAAAATCGTACGGCGCATGGCTCCAGCGCGGTTGGGTGCTGGAGCGAACGCCAAAGCCAGAATATCAGTTCGAGTTGAAACTGTGCAATCTGGCGCTGAGATTGGACGAGCGCAACTTTCACTGCTGGGATCATCGTCGCATCGTCTGCAGATTCGCCAATATTCCACTCGAAGATGAACTCAAGTGCGTGTTTGCTTTTTTCCTTATTTTCATTATATTCAACAAATTTTGATCAGTTAGAAGAAATTGAGCCAGGCATCGTAGTTGTCAAAGGTGAGCTCGCCTTTTGGTGTTTGAACACCGTTTTTTCATTAAGAACGATAGTCGTTTCTTGATTTTTACGTGCCTAAATTGAGAGAAAGAAGCCCTGCTGTCTTTCGATTCAGGTGCATTATGCACTCCAAGATTTCTTGTTACTGATCGAAAAATGTTCATTATAAGCTCTTTCGTGCTCATTTTGATTGATAACTCTGTGTTTGTTCAGATTCTCCGACGAGAAAGTGAATGATAACTTCTCGAATTACTCCGCGTGGCACTATCGCTCTTCATTACTCGCTCGTACTCATCCGGATCCCGACGGTCGATTGCCGATGGATGAAGCGACGCTCGCTAAGGAGCTCGGACTTGCCACGAACGCCTTCTACACTGATCCAGAAGATCAGAGCGCTTGGTTCTATACCAGCTGGCTCTTTGACGATCAGCACGCTTTTGCCGGTTAGTTTTTCTCGCATTTTTGACTGGCTTGATCGTAATTCTCGCAGTCTTTTTATTTGGCAGCATCGGGTAGTAATACAGTGGATATCTTTTATAGCCACAAATGGGAGAAGGATTTCGACCGGTATAAGCGATTACTATCATGTACGAGTTCTGTTTTGTACAAAGCACTAGATACTGAAAAGTTGGGACCTGTCAAACCTGACCGCGCTATAAACGAATTGTCGTTATAAACGATTTCTATGTTGCATTATACGTATGCGGCTATATTACAAGATGTGGTGAGGTCACCCACGCTCCCTTTCTGGCGTTGAGCACTTTTTTGTCACTACTAATTGATCCACGGAGGTATTTTATTTTGAGTAGAGGTGCTTTATTTGAAAATGTTTTATAGAATTTCTGCACTGGCAATCACTAAACTCTGGACGTTCGTGGGGTTCTTTGACATGCAAACAGAATTATTCAATACATTTAAATATCAATGGGTCCTTTTCACCTTCTTAGGCGCTTCTTTTATCCATACAAAACGTTTCTGCGTCAACAATGAGCGACTGTAAAAGAGACATTGTGAACATGGCAACACAACTGTATGTGTTGTGCACTTATCTGCTAAAGGGGCGAAGATAAGCGAGCGTTTTTGCGTTTATAGAACACAATAAACCGTTGAGATATTTACGCATTTTATCATCCTTTCCTGAGCCGTTGCGTCACGAGCAGTTGATTATTTTTAAATCGGGATTCCCACGTTACATATCGTTGATGTATCGGTCAGTTTGACACGAAAACCATTATTGAGTTGGGCTATTTGTGACCGTATTAAGTGGAGCGGTAAAGGAGTGTGGTAACCCCGATCAATCTCGAGCCCCGAATCTTTAACCGCGACCCTGACTTTTCAAATCAACCCCAATCCTGTTACAGCTCTAATACTAAGTGATGTTTGCAGAAGGTCCCGTTCCGGTGTGGGTCACCGTTGATCGCAAGAAGTCGACGATCCTCTTGGTGATGTCGGGCGCGGTCGAGGCGAAAACTGTCGGCGATATGATTGCAACCGACGCCGACGGAGAATGGATTCCTGCTGATAGTCAGGTATATCTTTCTCACAATGTGTCCATCGATAAAAAAATGTTGTATCATGCTGCTAAACTCGTCGAGATAAGCTTCTCAAGGCGTCCGCCGTCTTTGGCGAGGCACTCTTTATTGCCTAGAATCATAATTGGTTCTTGATTTATGCATGGAAAATATAGTTGAATGATGAGGCTTTGGAGCATTTCGCTTTAGCCATCACTTTCATTTTCCTTCCTAATTGAAAAAGTTTTATTACACGCTGTTTGTAAATAATATCACGTTATTCCTGTTTAGGCGCAATCGTCGCAAGTATGGCTGTTCAAGAGCTCAAGTTTGGGTCCCGCCACGAAAGTCACGCTTTCCTACAAGGCCCTTGACGTACAGGTGGAAGACGAGTGGACCGACCTCGACACCATCCGCGCGCTGCTCGCGCCCGCCAATCCGGAGGGATCGCTGAAGACTGCGCTTGAGAAGATGCTAGCAAGCTGCCAAGAACTTGCAACTGTGGAGCCGCATAATAAGGTTTGTCATTTTTTGACTTTGAAAGGATCTCATGAAATTAGTTATTCTTTTTATGCCTTCATTTAGTGGTTTGTTTAGGTTAGAGACAGTTTTATGTTGTCGTACGAAGAATGCCGTCATCGGCGTATTCACTTTCATGAGAAGGCTCGTTTTCGTATTAAAATAAGTAAAAAGTAGAGAGGTCTGCTCTGCCTTTCAGCTATTGTCCACTTTTTTGTGTAACGGTTTGGTAGTTTCATGGCGCATAAAAGTGTCACTTAATAAACCAATATAGCTGAATCTCGAATTTTACAATATTTATACGCAAAATTTCCAACTGAGTGAAGAATTAGAGTAGTGAATTTCGTCCTTGCAGGTTCAGCTGATGTGGAATTGGCGAAATTCTTCTTGTTAAGAGAGAAAGTGAAAGCGTCGAACGCTTACNAGAGTAGTGAATTTCGTCCTTGCAGGTTCAGCTGATGTGGAATTGGCGAAATTCTTCTTGTTAAGAGAGAAAGTGAAAGCGTCGAACGCTTACAATTACAAATCTAACCGTTTTGTAGCGATACCAGAGCTCGATTTTCCCGCTAAGTAATCGAAAAATGTGATTGGTGTGTTAAGTACAATTTGCGTTAAAAGTATGCTTTCTCCCTCATTATCCGCTAATGAGCAGATGTAATTGTTCATTTTTAGTGGCCAACGTTCATTGCAACGCTGTGCATGCGCCGGCTGGAGGCGCAAGCAAATCACGATCAGATTCTGTCCAACTTGGAGAAAAAGCTGCCCAAACTCGATCCTAAACGCGCCGGCATGTATGCCGACTTGGCCAATAACATCAAAGTCAATCGCTTTTTGGTGGATGCCCTCGCTGAGAACAGCCGCGTTCCGGATACTCTACGCATGATTCGCAAGGCACTCATCACAAGACCCCCCCCCCCAAGGCTAACGGTCGACCGCAGTTTTTGAATATGTCTAGCGATCAAATGAGCGCAGCAAAATAGCAAATAATGATTCAAAATTATCCGTATCTGTAGTAGATTCACAGAAAATACAATCATTCACTAATACAAGGGCAGACGGCTTCTATGGTCGATCATGGAGATGAGCCCATTGAGATATGTTGGCTTGTTCGAGCAAAGTCATAGCCGCTCTGCCTATCATCCTGATTGGTCAGTCTTGTCGGTTTGCCAGGCAACTGTTATCGAGAATACGATGAAAATGTTTCTATATATCAAGAAGCAATGACAATAATCAAGTAGAAAAAGTTGGTGTTAGAGCCGACGGGACGATGAAAGGAAATCTACATAAAGTGGAATTCGTTTATACCAGTGTTTGTGGGACCGGCCAAAATTACCGGTATAAGCGAAATTGTTATAAACAAATGCTAATTTGTATCCAAGAGCCTTTGATTCAGTCAAGTTATCAGCTGAAGTTAACTCATTTTCTGTTCTGTGTTGTTTTCTGTTTCTCAAGGTCTAATAAAAATATCCTTATTTTTCTTTGTTAATACGATACATATTTATCGGGCCGATTGGTGTAGTGGTCTACACCTTTGCTCATCAGCCTCAAGGACGCGGGTTCAATTCCCGCTGAGGGCGGCCCCTCACCCAACCAAGGTGCTCATCCCTCCGTGGGTCGGGGAATTGGTAGCAGCTATGCTGCGAATATACCGGCGACAGGCCGGCCGATTCTCTACCAGTCGCATCAACCATGGCCCAGCGTCGCATCGCGACAACGGGCCAGAGGAGCGGAGCCCGCCACCCTGCGGGACAAACGCTGAAGAAAAAAAACCACGATACATATTTATCAAGAAAATGTGGCCAGAAATGGACTAGTAACTTTTGGAATAATCTGTGTAAGTGGAATAGTGTTCCTGAGTTAAATGATACTTTCCATAGTAGATGAGTATACGTACTCACTTCGTTACGTCAAGTAAATTACAATAAAAAATTAAATATTTGTTACGAGCTGTTATTTGCAAACCGTTTCAAGAAACTATCAAATTTTCCTTCTGTCGCGCATAGGCCGGCTGTCGTTTTTGCTTTGTTTACGAGTGGCATATTATGTGATCTTTCAGTAGACCGTGATAGACGACAAAGGATACTATTTCCTTTTTCAAACAGTAAAAACCCTTGTGCGAAATTCATGCAGCCGACTAAGTCTCCGCATGCATCATCAATTGATATTAAAACCTTTACTGAAGCATTACTCTAAACCTGTCTACACGAGTGCTGTGGAAAAAAATGTGGACGCGTGTCTAATATCCCTGTCGTTGGCAGACATTAGATACGCCATCCGTTAGTCGACGAGGAACGCGTGATGCGGACGCAATCCGAAAAAAGGACACGTAACTAGCAATATCTCAGACTGCAAAGCATGCAATATTTTGCAATACTGATTCGGACGCGTTTAGACTGCACGTCAAATACGTCGAAATTTTAAAAATTAGTGGGTGGTGTCAAAAATTGGAAGTGGAATATGGGAGATTTACCTTTCGAGTGAGCTGCGTTCATACTCCTGATATTTAAGCGGCAGTTACAGTGCTGCGATGTGCGACGTGCAACGCAACCTTGCAACGCTTGCGACATGCGACGAGCGATTTTTTGGTTACAAGCGGTCGTTACATTGCTGCAACCTTGTTTACCGTACCTAGCAAAATGAGTGCGGCAAACTCCATGGTCCTCCATGGGTTTCATTTGTTCAAATATAATATATTCAAAAATACCGTAATTTCACAATGCTTCGTGCGATCGGTTTGATTCGATCGCAGGTCGCACGTCGCAAGCAAAAATCGCTCGGTTGCAGCATTGTAACTGTCGCTTTATAAAAGAGAAAACAATTAAGGTGATACAGTTTGTAGAGCTGAAACGGGGTCGGGGTTTTCAAAAATTCGGGGTCAGGGATGGGGTCGGGGTTGAAGAGTCGGGGTCGGGGTTTGTCAGGGTTGATTTCAAAAGTCGGGGTCGGGGACGGGGTCGGGGTTGGAGAGTCGGGGTCGGGGTTGATTTCAAAAGTCGGGGACGGGGTCGGGGTAACCCCGACCCCGTTACAGCTCTAGTGAGACAGTTTGTAGAAAACACCCATACGAACTGATATCAATTTCCTATTGCAGAGTGTTGGCATCCAAAGCGGACCTCTGCAATCTTAATAGGGTTACTTCCATCTTCATAAGTCTGTCAGTCATCAAAAAGACAGAAAGCTGTTAGTGTTTATCACGATGGAAGTGACAGCGTTCGTCGCTGCGAACAATCAACAGAGGTGAACAGACCTTATCTCTTTTAGCTTTGCTAGTCTAAGTGCAGTCTATTTGTGCAGCGATTATGTACGAACAAAACTCCAGCGCTCAACAGCTATCTGAACGAGCTTAACTGCGCATTTGAAATAGTGTTTGCACGTTTATTATCGCGCAGTTTTTCGCTATTCGCATCATATTATTGCTAAATTGCCAACATAACTCACCTAGGTCCTATCTTAGTGATAATCTGCAGCGAGCAAATATGATGACATTCAATGTATACTAGCGGAGAGCGCCGCGCTATCCGCTTGAGTTTTCGCATGCTACCCCTGCTAGACTGTGTCACCTGTACCGCTCAGCGGCGCGGAATTAGCAAGTTGCCTTTGGGTCCCTGTAGTCTTGTCCCGCTGGTCTTTTATATTTATAAATGCAAAAGAATTTGCACACTATATTAATTGAAAGGCAGTTCGATGGGAATTAAAAAAAGGACTTCGCGTAAACGTTTATTTTGCATTAACCCTGGGAAAATTTTCAAAGAATCTAGAATGGTTTCCGATCGCTCATGACAATATCTATTGATTGATGGTGCTGGTCTAAAACCTAACTTTGTCAAATTTAGTACGCGCGGTTTTTATCTACCCCCGTCACAATGAAACACATTTGCGACGGGTTTCTAACATCGATTGTTTTCAAGGAAATAAAGTTTTTTCCATTGTAAAATTTCAAAACAGAAGTTTTTTGAGGATACAGCTTGAATGAAACCATTAAATTCTTTCACATGACTCTTAGTTAAAGAAAGATTTGCTTCGAATGCCATATTGAGCCATTTCGCATACTACGTTTTTGCTCTCGATGTGTACATAATAGAAGAAGGACGGAAGTGCTATGGGCCGGGTGCAGTACCCTTGGCACATACAACCATGGTCTGACCGGGAATCGCTGAAGGCCCAGCCCAAACCGTGAGGTATCTACATACACACGGACGGACGCCGCCTAGTCTTTTGGGTAAGAACTCGAGCGAAGAGCGCGGCGCTCTTCGCTCGAGTTCTTAACCCATACATTAAGGCAATATGTGATTGATAGGTGATACATTAGCAATAATCCGTGAATGACCTGATGACTAAAGAAATGAAATGTGCTCTTGGTAGTTTCCAATGTTCGCCGCGAGAGGGCGCTGCGACGACATTTTTATGGGTATAACGTTAATACCGTATGATGGACCCGACCAGAAGTGGGCTGGGTGGAATGGGGTACCATTACTGTTTATAACCCTGGTACGACTGGCTGGCGAATATCTGGAAGGAGGGGAAAGGAGCAAAAATGGAAATTTCAACACGTTTTTTTTTGTAGCGTCAGTACCGTATAATGGGCCCACCCGAAAGTGGGGGTGTGGGGTGGGGTACCCTTACGGTACACAATTATGGTCCGAACGGGGACCGCAAACGGTCCGGTCTACCCGAACCGTGGGGTGTCCACGGACACACACACACACAGATGGTGCTGGCTTAATATATACCTGGTTTTCTCAAGAATAAGCCCCAGGCTTATTTACGAGAAATAGCATTTTCCTCTAAAATACGCTTGGGGCTTATTTTCGAGAAATGCAGAAATTGCAGTATTTTGCCCTTCAGTTCATAAAAATAGCACTTACTCATAGGTTATGAACATACTGTCCAAAACGTAAACGTAATGCACTCAATAATGTAGTAGAGCAGATAAACGCAACCAATTTCGATTTTTCATCGCGTGTTTTGCGATAATTTTATTGCGAAATCGTGTCGTACTATGATATAAGATGCGTATTTAACTACTCCCCTGACGTATTTTCGAGAAAAGGCAGCAAAAGTGGTATGTTTTTTGACGCGGACGAAAAAATTTTTGACTGGAAAATAAGCCCGGGGGGTATTTTCGAGAAGGCTTTCGAAACTACGCCCGGGCGGGCTTATTTTCGGGAGGGCTTATTTTTGAGAAACTCCGGTAGGATGCTCAAAACCGAGAACGGCTGCGGTATATGCTTTCTGTGTCTCGTATTAAAGCGTACTGTACATATCTACCCTTGGGCAAGATTTTAGGCAGTATTCATTGGATAGGTTTGGGTGGGTGTCATATCGCGTACTTTAGCTAAAGTCGTACTTAAATGTACGACTTAAGCTTAAGTACGCGATATGAAACCGGCACATTGTAACGAGTCCGGCTCGCGGACACAAACAGATCATCAGTGGTCTAAAGGCATATCTTTTAAGTGCTTCAAGTTTTTCAGGCGCAAGAACATTCATTAGCCTACTCACATTCAACAAACTTAGTATGTCGAGAACAGCAAAACCCAAAACGTCCAGCAAAGATCGCAAATACGGTATCGTCGATTTTTCAAATTTTGCAATGAATTTTTCAATATCGCCGTTAACATGAAAACGTTTTTAAAAAGAAAGAATGTCGCCCTAACTCTAATCGAACGGTACATTAAGCATTTTTTATGCAACTTTAGGCTACTTAGCAGAAGTGTTGGACGTTTCGCAATTAAATAGGTGAAACTAAGCAAAGTAGATTTTAAAAAATAGCTTGTTTGCCTAGTTCGCCTTCGTTAAGTGTATACTTTTGTTGTACCCAATTAAAATTTGTATCAACTGCAGTAACATAACTAAGGCCTATTTTCGGAGGCATTTTCATAAAACTAAGCAAACTAGATAAATTATGTACTTTTAAAAACGTAGAACGCTGCTTAGCAGTCTTCTAATTAAAATTTTACAGTGACCAACTTGCCATGAGCACCTAACATTGGTTTATGGTACATCCCCCTTAGTTACTCGAGGCCGAAGTTCCCGTAGCAAAAAACCTAAAATAAGACGGCAGGACGGTGCGTTAAAAGAAACGCACATTTTGGCGTATTTCCTAATAATAATTCTTAATTACTTGAAATTTCACTTGAATACGTGCTAACATAGAAGAAAAGCTATTTTAAGATTTTTTATTGTAGGTCACAAAACTGATTTTACTGAAAGTATCCAAAATCTGAACTAAAAATTAAAGCTATCTAAAACTTAAAACTAAAATCTAAAAACACCAAAAGTAGTGTTCCAATTTTTTACTTGACTGTTCGCTTTCAAAATCATAAAAAATTGCTTAAATAACCTCTTTCAGATGACTGATATGCTGAAAACAATAGTATATATTTATGAATATTGATCGTTGTAACTCAACATTCACCTAGGTTTAATTCAATCGAGTAGCTCAAGGAAGCGTTTAGCATTGCCCAGAGGCAAATCAATTGTGATACTGTCGAACAGAGCATTGTTGATTTAAACGACTTTAGAAAGCATATTAATGTATCGCTAAATAAAAGGACAGACAAGTTCAAAAAGACTTATTATAGTATTGAATTCGGTCACTGTGTCCCTTATGTTAATTGCAATAGGGTCTATTGCACTGCATTCAATTTTTTCGGGATTTTCTGTTACTGCCTTAAAACGGCCAAAGGAAGCCGATTGCGTCTAAATGCCTAAAACAATATTTCTGATGCTTTGGTACATCATTGAAAATTTTTTCATGCAATCCGATCAATGATGCGATACTGAGAAATAGGCAAAAATAATCACGCTCCCTTTTAATGCGGCAGTCCAAAAAAGGCAAAATATTCATAAGTGAAAAACAAGAAATATTCAGTGATTAAGAAAGAAAGAATCAACTGAATTGGTATTACCAAATATTTTTTATTTAAGGCATTAATATGAAAAATCATATCGGCAAAGTTCAAATACACGCGGATAAGAAAGGTGTGCGTATCAAGGCTCGCAGTGGTGGGTTCAACGCTAAAATAAGAGCAACTTACTCAGCCATTGTGAGTGGGGCAACGGCTCTTGCCTCATGGTATTTCGTTCTGATCCCATGGCCTGTCATCATTGTTGCTTCGACCGGCATCGGCAAACTAACGAATTGGGTGATAAGCGGACTTAGCGACGAAAATCCGTCAGCAGGTGAAGAAGCATAAGGAGAAGTGTGAACAAGTAGAAGCATCGCAAAAATTTTACCGTGATTTGTGTGAAATGTCAAATATTGTATAATTTGGTCGTTGTATTAGGAAAAGGACCATATACACGTTATATATTCAGTCGGATGTGTCCAGGTCCATTCCGTCATGTTGCTTTCTTACAGGGGCGTGATAGGAAGGTTAAGAGGTGCAAAAACAGACAAAAAGAGCAGCAATTTGGACGATTCACGTACACTGACTGAAAGCTTGTTCGTCTAAATTTAATATGCAGCAATTTCTGCCGGAAACTTTTCTAAATACTTCAAATATCGCGAATCATTCTGAATTTAATAATGCCTAATATTGATGGTCGCGCATCCATTTGTATCATCATCAGCCATCGCTCGTCCGCGATCTAGCTCCTATCGATTGCTCGCCGACAGAATGGACAGTAATCTTGCATCCGCACTGTGTTTTCTTGTCGTTTACGTGGAGGGACTATAATTTGATATCCTTATACTAGTAGAACTCTGTGCCGTAAATTCACATATTTGACTTGCACTGTGAGGAGCCTGAAGTTTTTCTCGTAAATTGTTTGGAACTTTTGTGACACATTTGCTGATAAAGCATCGTATTCGTGAGGAGCTGTACAAAAGGCTTGAATCGATCAATACCCTTGAAGCGTTGATTTTAGCCTCTTAAACGAACATATTTTTACCTCAAAATAATTAGTTTTGCTTCTATTCGACAATAAAAATACCCGGGAAGAAATAATGTCTTTGATACCTAGACGATTGATTATGACCGTATAAAGATATGGAGCGATGTTATACAGCGGCAAATATAATCACAATATTGCTTTGTAATATTATAGCAAATGCTTTATGGTCTGTCAGTGTGATATCAAAATAAGCTCAGTTTACATCTGATATAGGGGAGTGTGATAGGAAGAGCTCAGACCGTTAGATCGGTTAGTACTTAGACTCAATACTACCAGCGTTTCTTTAAAATAAGCTCTCTCAGCGCCTATATTTCAAAGATTTTTCGATAATTAGTCCCTGGGCGTAGTTTTTTAGCTATGATACTTGTTCGGCAACAAAAAGGTCCTTTTTTGCCAGTTTCCCTCGAAAATGTGCTTCGCAGCGCGCTTACATATGCATGCAAAAGAGCAATATTGAAGCAGTGGTTCGATAGAGCACTTTTACAGACATTTTCCGAAATTGCGATCTGGAACGCATTTTCGAGGAATACCTCTATACGTCCACCTCAACTATAAAATGTACAAAAAAATATGGCATCAACTATATTGTCGTTAATATCCGCTTCAGCGAGAAGTAGCTTAATGGGCCACAGTTCATTTCTCAATTCGTAAATAACGGAAACTTTGAAAAATGATAACAAAAAACTAAAGTGTTCTCTTCTTAGTCGGCTGTCACAGATAATACTTAGCATCCAGCATTTATCTGTATAGTTAGGATTGGACAATTTTTTTTGTTCAGTGCTTTTCGCTTGAATTCTTCCCTTCCGCTGCAACGGCTACCTTACCTTCTGCGTTGTTTCAGAGATTTTAATTTACGTTAAAAGCAAGAGTGCACTTTTTACATGTCTCAGCATCTTAGCATGCAAAAGTGTGTAGTTTGCATGATCTACGATCTTGCGCCGCTCCTTGTTAAAACCGGTCCGTTTATCTGTCGAGTGTACCGCAAGTGACGTGCCTTATATCAATAAACAGTACATTGCAAACGTTCGCAGTCGGCCCAGTCCGCAACTCGCTGCCTATTGCATGCAGAATCCGGCCTGTTGTCTTTAGATTGTTAAGCTCGCATCAACGGTTGGTACCCTGACGCAATTTGCCCTATATGTCTGCGCTGGAGAGCAACATTGAATTGAGTGTTTATTTAAATCTCGCGCCCTTCCGGATCCACGACGAATTCCGTATTCCTTATTGCGTTGTTCTGTCGCGTCTCTCTGTTGTACGTTTTCGCAGATGCTTCTCTCTCGCTTGTCTCGCGTATATTAGGCCTCTCGTTGTTTCCCGCTACAATCACTTTACAACAGTTTGTTTAGCGATTGTGGTGTGTAGGTTGAACTAAATATTACTACATGAAATGTGCGGTACTAGCTGTATCGGATTTCACGTTTTTTTAAAATTTCGACCTTAATAGTGAAAACTTAACTTTTTCCATATGAATTGTGCAAAAAAATATAAAGTTGCATTTTTAGCGGATGGCTTTCAATGCAGTAAGTATATTTCTAATGCTACAATAACCGAAATGAAATATTACGTTAATATTTGATATATTCCATGCAAGGAACTGCTCCCCGTTCCCGGGAGAGGTCGGAAGTTATGTGTTGAGTTATCATCGAGTAGTGATCAAATAGTTAAAGTAGTTAATCGCAAGTTTGTCCATTTTGCTGGATATAAGCTTGCTTGCGTCCTTAAGTATGAGTCAGTTTGGCATAATTTTTCATGTATAGGGCACTGCGTCGTCATGTTGTACATTTTTGTCACAGCTATCTTAAATCTGATTTGTTATGTCACTTTGTCCTCTGGGTTTCCGTGGGCGGCTACGCTGACCGTCGCTTACTAACTCTATATGTGCCAATAAGAGACGCTACTTCGAGCTCCCCTCCTGTCTGTCGTGGCTATATGAGACGGTGAGCCAACCGCTCGTCGCCTTTTGCGCCTCGCGTCTGTACTTGTCGTCCGTCCGCCATTGTTTTCTTTATGGAGCTGTGCGTGCGGGTTCCTGAATGTACTAAAGCATTCGGGTTTAGTTATTCCCCCGCATGTAGGAACCAGCCGGAAGTTTCGGTAAGCGACCAGCAGGTTGTGATATTGTGCAGAGATATCAGCAGACGTCTGTGGCTGTCAAGCACCCTCTACCCTCACAATTCCCCTTCTGTCCTTTCGTTCTACGCATTCGTATATGCACTGAACACTATTTTTCGTGCTCATTTAGTAATTAGAGCTCCCCCTTTTCATTCTCCGATTCTCGATGAAGTGCAAAATGTCAATGGAAAACAGACATGCAAACCGTGAAGTGATAGAGGATCTTTACGAATACACGCAATTGAAATGTTTACAATTCAGATGACGACGCCTCGATCGGAAGTCGCTCTGCTAGCTGGTGCGGCCGGTGCTATATACCTCTTCCACGAATTACTGTATAAGGACGGCTTTCTGCGTCGATGGCTGGAAGATTGGATGGATCCTTGGATTCCGGTCGGCACCATCTCTGAATTGCATCTATCGCCTGTAAAGTCGATGCGCGCTCATTTGGTGCCGACGGCGCATTGCTCTGCGTGGGGACTGCAAGTTGGTGAAATGATCGATCGTCATTTGATTGTCATCGAAAATGATACAGGTAAGAGCGCTGTGACTCTGATTCAATCCTGCGTTCATTTTAGGTAGTAGTCCTAATGAAATAGCCTCTGGCGACGGTATAACTTTTTTTTGCAATGCGCAGAACCATTGTTCGGACGGATCATTGATTGAGTACTAATCAATCGCTTACAAGATGCACGCATGCATTGAGATAGTGCCTGAGAAAGGTGAAATGACCTCGAGAATGGTCGAGTGTCGGGACGCAATAAGCATTGATTTTGCTATTGGCTGCTTGGGTGCGCTCAAATCTTGGAATATTTCTAAAAGAACAGAGAATTTATGCTGGGTATTCCACAGTTAATTAAAGAGAACACACTTCGCTAAAAATGATAAGAAGACCCATCTCCACTATTACAATTCTGCATCCCAATGCTCAAAAGTCAAAGCGATATATGCCTTCATGATGTTAATATTCGCTGAATGTGAGCGTTTTGCGTATTATGTTGTTTAAATGCCATAATACAGGATTTTAGGAAAGTTTATGGCCGCAAAATATCAGCCAAAACTCGTACGCATTCTGCCAACAATCGAAAACGGCGTTCTTACTTTGGAGTCGGTTGACAATGTCCTTGATCCCATTCATGTGAGCATCAGCGACGCGGTGGTGCAGAACAAGCAGCGAAAGACAGAGTAAGCTATCAATTTTCGTTAAAATAACAAACACTGAAGTCTGGCGATAAGAGAATGCAGCGAGATACAAAAATTCTATATTATTGTCCCTTGAGCGTTGTAGCAGAGTAGAGGGGAAATTTTAAAGAATCTCCAGTAGCCAAATTTTACTGTATTGCAGTAGTTTACTAATGAAGTGAATGATTAATTATATGTATTCAGTAAAGTGCATGCAACTTGGGAAAAGAGCAACGGTTACTATTTATTCTTGTCCTTTATTGCTCTGATACCTGCAGCTCTCTAAAAATTCCTTTTTCCAATACGAAAGACTCAAATCCCTCTCGCTTCGCATTGTAACATTTAGAATCGCCTAATAATATTGATACGGTTTGCCTTATCCTGCCCGAATTATTTTGACTGTTCTACTCAACTGGAGATAGTCATATTATAAAATTATTTCTCAAAAGAAACAGATGCACCAAATTCTATTAGCACTTATATGCCTTTCAGACTTTACACAAAAGGTCAGCAAATTTCTGGATTGGATATGGGTGCTGAAATTGGAGACTGGATTTCAAGAATTGTGTACGATGAGCCGGGAAAGTGCCGCTTACTGTACCATATCGTCGGGAAGCATACGAACCAGAGAGAAATGAAAGTGGACACTACTTGGTGTCCTGGATCGGAAGGTCGCGCCGAACCAGATAAGGTAAGATATCTTGAATCTGCACTATTCATGTTCTGTAAATATATTCCCCCAGTGACACTCTTTCATAAAATTGTTGAGAACTGAGAAATCGAGTCTCGGTTTTGCATGATAATGCGACGACGATTATGTAGAATTCAGACTTAATTCTCAAGTCTTATGAAACAGAGATCGATTTCATAAAACTCTAAATTTCGTAACTCTGTAAATGCAATATTTTCATTAAACAGGTCTCTGTTCAAATCCTAAACATTGTAATTGCGACAGTTTTATGCGGCGGACTCCATAATGCGAGGAACTCTAAATACTGGATGCAAAGTGATACTCTTAGCAAATTAATTCTATATTTGGACCAAAAATGATTTTTACTGAAAAGCCGCTTAAAAGCGCAATTTATCCGCTTGAGTTAGAATACTTTTAAAAAGAGAAACTTCAAAGATTGACTGGAACTGTTCAAATGTAACTTTTCCTTATTCTTTGTCTCATAGCAATCCTGTTAGTATACACTGTAATATTAACTATTTCAGCCGATTTTTGGCGATGAAAACACGTACATGCTGATGAGCGAAGGGTCGCTGGCCGATTTGAATTCCCGCTTCAGTTTCGATGGTTGCGAACCGTACTCTGCGAGACAGTTTCGCCCTACAATTCTTATTACTGGATGCGTACCTTATGAAGAGGTTTGTTTAATATGCGTTTGCAAAATATGTAATTCAAATAATAGTTCCTTTGTTTTATTTTTCTGATTAGGGCAATAAGGAGCGTTGCACTTTTCTTTTATTGTTCATATCATATTCGCGTGATAATGCTTCGCTCCGTAAAACAATTGCATTTCAAGGAAAATCAATCAGTTTTTCAGGCATATGTTCAATTCGAACGATTTATAATTTGCGTGATTTAACGTTTCATTCTAATTTAAGGCATGAGCCAACTTTTACTCGGCTGTCTCTGTTTATAGGACAAATGGCGTCGAGTGAAAATCGGCAGAGAATGCGAATTCCTAAATGTCAAGCCGTGCACCAGATGCGTGTTAGTGTTGGTTGATCCGGAAAAAGGGACAAAGGCCGAAAACAACGAGCCGCTGAAAACTCTGAGAGCGTATGCAATTTTTATTCTCTGAAGGATGCACCAACCCCCTTTTCATTTCGCGTCCTTAAGTAAAGGCCGTCCTTGTGGGGATATGCTAAAAAACTATTATAAATTACATAGGGGGTTAATAGCTGAAGCCAAAGTACCATTTTGTAAAAATACCTCCAAGGTCAGAGCTTGGCCATCGCATGCAAGTTCAACATAAATATCATGACTAAATGCTATAAATATTTTTTCAGGTACCGAAGCGCCCCTGCAAAGGATCGCGCGCAGTACGGCTATTCTCCCTTCTTCGGTATCCATCTGGGAGTAGACCGGACCGGCAACGTCAATGTCGGAGACACCGTTTACGCTAAATACAAAAAGAACTATGACGAATCGTATTTTGATGAGTGTAGGCGTGAAACGAAAGCTTAAACTACCGTCAGTCACGTCCCATAGCTCTGTTCGTCTTCCCAATTGTTCGCATGCAGTAGATAGCAATAGTTCTGTTCATTCTACTTCTTATTCCTAGAATTCTATGATATTATTCTTTTCCGCCGTGCTTGCACTTTGTCTTATGTTTTAATGTACAAAATAAATTCAAATTTTTTGCGTGTGTATGTGTGAGATAGATGGAACATCCTTTACTCATTTATCAATCTTCTACAAGCACCAATCATAATAAAGTAAGGAAAAAAGAATACGAAGTGTAATAAAGCAACTGTATTTGTAGGCAAAAAATTTTAATGAAAGTATAAAAGGACGCCGGCAATGACGGTCGGCCGCTATCGACTTTGAACACCCCCACACAAATCTGAATGCCTGTAAAGCTCGAGTACATCACTGAATAAATATTGATGCGAATGCAACGGAATATGAGCTTAGGGGTAGCCAATTCACCACAGCGAATTTTTTAAGAACTAGTACTACGAAGGAAACGGAATTTTCACTGGAGGAAGGTGTTCATATGTAGAGTAATTCTTCAGAAAAGAGCGCGTCACTGAGGCGACACAGTATCGGGGAAGTCGTCACTATACGCAGAGTTTACCGTCCCAAAAATGGTGTGCCTCTTTCACGCTGTCACTCTCGGCGTTTGTATCGTTTAATAGCAGCATTAACTGCAAAATCTTCGCCTCCGCTGAAAGCAACGAGTCGGTTAACAAAGTCAATTCAGTATCAAATAACAAAAAGAACAAGTACCTAAGATATGCTAGTCAAATGGTACGACTGCTTCCATTGAAAGTGCAACTTGTCTTTACGTGCTATGGTACAATAAGAAATAAATCAACGAGATGGTTCATTGATCAGAATTTGGACGTCGTGTACATACTTCTCAACGAATTATGAATGAATATTTCTGATGAGAAGAAATTTACCTTAAAACGTCACTCCCTGTAGTAATTCTGCAGACGCGGACCGCGACAGTCGCTAGCGACACGCCAGATAAGTAGTTCATGGGAAAATGAATCATCCCATGAAC
>NIUQ01003372.1:0-17753 GCA_002796945.1 Plectus sambesii
TGTCCTGGGTGGCTCTACAACGTGCGCTGGAGCTGGCAGCCTTTCGCGTGGCGCACGTGCAACACGCGCGTCCAGACAGCGATCGTAAACTAATCAAATTAGCTGAGTCCCATTGCGAAATTGATTCAGGACTGCGCACCACCGGGGAGACGACATTATTCACTCTAACGATACTGTATCGAACGCAATTTCGCAAACTCCAAACGGCAAGCCCAAAAATTGCTTTTGAGCTTTGAATTGAAGTGTGTTTAACTGTTTAACATCTACGTTTGCGAAAAAAATAGGGAAATAATGGCAGCTTCGCTCAGTGTTGCCCAGCTCTCAAATTTGTAAGTCATATTCAGATTTTTATTTCGTCTTTCTGCAGCAGAAAGTAAGCCATACATTATTTCACATACGACAATGCTAGCTTGAAGCGCCGCCTTTGGATTTAATAAGTGAAATATTTTCAGAACGTCGAATTCAGCGATCGGCAGTTGGGCCGAAGCAGTGGAACAGGAAGGTTAGAAATGCGCTCTATGCGATCATAAATTATTTACCAATTCTGATTATGCTTCAGTGTCCACTGGTCAGCGTCAGGAGACGACCAAGGATGGCATCAAGACTGTTACAGACTATACCGAAAATGAAAATGGCGATAAAATCAAAGTATGTTATATTTCTGACTACTCCCTTGAACTGCTACATCAGGCATATAAAAGAATAGAAATGGAGCTGGTTTCGTGAGCGCTGTAATGAAAAAATAATACTGCATTTGTGGTAATCATAAAGTATGACTCACCCGTACTTTTTGATTTTTCGGGTTTAATGTGCCATGCTGACTGTTCTTTCTGTCCCAATTTAAATATGATCCTAAGAATATGTTGCTATTGCAGTGACTGGGGTGTTGAAAAGGGGAAAATTTGTTACAGTATTGCAGTTTGAGGTGTCCGCGCCGCATATCCTTGCTCGAATATTTCAAGTCTATTTGACACCTTTAATAATATTTTTTCAAAATATTGTTAAAAGGAAACTGCAACCACCCCTAATTCAGTGACTAGACTACTTAGCGGCAGGTTGAGTGCAATATAAATTAAAATTATGCGCAGCTAAATACAATTTATTGTACGTTCCTAGAGATTAAAGAGAATGAACGGATGTTTTATTCAAAGACATAAATATACGTTTTTCTTCAGGTCATCACAAAGTTCAAGGTGATCACGAAGAAGGTGCCGAAAGCGATCGCCGAGCGCAAAAAGTGGCGCAAGTTTGGCAACTGCGAGAACGACTCGTCTGGCCCGCAAGTCGCCACCACCTATGTGTCCGACGAAGTCCGCATGCAGTTCACGCGAAACCGCGCCGGAGAGGTCTGTCTCTTCGCAATAAATGCATATTCATTTGAATCGCTCTCACAATCACGCGATGCTGTGTTAGTATTGGATCACTCCTTACAATAGCGGCCTTATTCACTGATGTTATTGGGGGGCTTCAATTACCCCTAACACGATGCCGCTTTAAGAGAATTAATCCAAATTAAACATTACGAACGCTCTGCTAGGTTTAAATGGAATGGTCATATAAGGATAGAAAACAATGTCAATGAAAATTAAATTGTCGTTATTTAGCAACAACTGGAGGAGGCCGATGATCCGGCGAGGAAATTGCGCGAGAAGGGCGGTTCGGCCATGCACTGTCGCCATTGCAAAGCCAACGACCATTGGTCCGTCAACTGTCCTTACAAGGACCTCTACCCTGCTGATGAAGACCCAGAAGCACCGGCCGATCGTAAGTTATAACTTGCTGCACAGTTATCTAGTTACAGACGAAATTCTTTTAGTTAGCTAGTTTGTTATCATTAATAATACCCGTTTTGTGCAGCTGAAAATGAATTAGAAGAGAGATTTTTCGGATATTTCGAACAGAAGAACGTATATTTTGCATTTCAGCGATGAACGAGATGAAGCTCAAGGAGAATGAGCGCAAGACCCAGGCTGGCGCCTACATCGCTCCGAATCTGCGCAACCCAGGCAGTCAAATGCGCGGCACCACCATGTTTTCCGAGCGAAGAGGTACGATTCTAACATTCCTGTTTAGAGTATTTTTCATTCTTTTTATACCGCTTTAGTATTTGCAGTAGTGAAGAGTAACAACTTACTTGTAATACTGTCGAAACCGGATAAGTGCAACTCGACCGGGCACGAAAAAATTGTTGCACTTATCCGGTTTTTGATCATGTGCAAAACCTAGGGAATAAGTAAATTGGGGCATAGAAAAGCATCAAAAACTGTTGCATTTAAGCGGGTTGCACTTATCCGGTTTTGACTGTACTGTCGGAAAGATAAATTTTGAACGAAAGGCTTGCGTTTCAGACGAGAACACTTGTCGTGTCACCAACTTGCCAGAAGATTCGGATGAGCAGGATCTTCGAGATCTTTTCGGGAAGATGGGCAAGGTCACTCGCGTCTATCTCGCCAAGGACAAAGCCACCGGACGTTCCAAGGCATGTCCTTAATTTACGCTGTTCTTTTAGTTATTTGAATACTCCTGTCCTCTACTTAATTTTGAGCGACCATATTTACTTACAAGAATATGCAGTATGTTAACCAAAAAGTGAATGGCAGATAGGAGAGCATATGCAAAATACGATAAATAAATTAAAAGAAAAAATGCTCTCTAAAATAATAAAACAACGTAATCAGTTCATTGTAATAATAATATGCTGGAATTAAGACTAATCAGGAAACAGTTTTTGTTGATGTAATGTAAGTTTCAAGCGCGTTCTTTCATAATTGCCATTTTCAGGGTTTCGCGTTTGTCACCTACGAGCGCAGAGACGACGCCGAAAAGGCCATCGAGTCTATATCCGGTCACCGTTACGACCATCTCATTCTCAAAGTGGAATGGGCAAAGTAAGCTCCATCTTCGATATTTGTTTTCTCGTAATTTACATCATTTTCTTCGCTTTCAGACAGAACACTAACTAAACCATTTTCTCCCGAATGCGGCGACATCGTTATTCAGAAGACCGTGATTGTCGTCCATATAGCTCTTTTTGTTGTCTGTTTTTCGTCGACTTTTTATTCTTTTTTCTTCTCCGTGGTTCTTGGGATTTATAGGACATTACGGCTTTTGTCTTTGGAGTCTCTGATGATAAAGAAGTTGTTGAACAGCATTTATGTTATTTGAATTTAATCAGGTTGATTTGCCTGACGCGAATGGAAGGATGATTAGAGGGAGCGTGAAATGTGATAAATTCGCTTCATGCTCTAACAGTTATCAAGAATGCATAAAAAGTGACCGTTATGCATTATTGGTTATTGGTAGAGCGTAAAATGATTATCACATTTTGAGTTAACTCTGATCAGTCCTTGAGCGTACTTACACCACGAGTGCACTAACACGCAAAAATGCTCCTATTTTAACCTTATTCAGCTGAATCATCATGGGTCTGTTGACCATCTTGAAGAAGCAGCGCCAGAAGGAGAAGGAAATGCGTATCCTCATCCTCGGCTTGGACAACGCCGGCAAAACGACCATTCTCAAGAAATTTAATGGAGAAGATATTGATACGATCTCGCCCACATTGGGTTCGTGCATATTCTAATAGCGCGGCTTGGAACAACCTAATCACACTGCTACTTTATTCACTTTTTTATTAGTCTCGTGTTAATTTCGACGAAAGAAAGAGAAAATTTGAACATTAAATCTTCGAACGCATAAATTAAGGCCAACTTGTTATCCAACTTAAAAAGCTGTCATGCTGTCAAATCCTGAAAAACTTAAGCTTCTCATTCGGACATTCTTAAATAAAATTGATCATTTAGGGTTTAACATAAAAACGTTGGAACATCGCGGATTCAAACTGAACGTGTGGGATGTGGGTGGCCAGAAGTCGCTGAGATCCTACTGGCGCAACTACTTCGAGCAAACGGATGGTCTTATTTGGGTCGTCGATTCCGCCGACCGACGTCGCATGCTCGACTGCCAACAAGAATTGAAGCAGTTGCTCGTCGAAGAGCGCCTGGGTGGCGCCACGCTCCTCGTCTTTGCCAACAAACAAGACCTCCCTGGCAGCTTCAAGGCGGAAGAAATTAAACAGGTAATGCTTTGAGAACACCTTCTCGATTGTACTACGTTACCTTATTTAGTTCTTGTAAAGAACTTAACAATAGTATTATCACACCACTGTCGAAATCACTGAAATAAACGATGAAATTTTTTAGATTCTCGACTTGGACTCGATAAAAACGCATCACTGGCAGATTCTGCCGTGTAGCGCTCTTAGCGGTCAGAATCTCTTGAACGGCGTCGATTGGCTGATTGATGATATTGCTTCTCGTGTTTTTACCCTGGATTAAGAACGCTTGTATTATACACAATTGTTGGCTGTGATATTTGTTGTCCCTTGTAATCGACCGGCTTCTGTTAATATCTGATCTCCGACCACCCTTACTGAACTGAACTCGCTGTAATAAAGCAATGAAAGCTGAAATGGATCGAGTTTAAGCGTCGCATCAAGTTGCTAATTCTCCTTGCGCACACACCGTGCAGTATACCGTATCACTCATCGGGCACTAATTCAAAAATGGCGATTGACGATGACATCTGGCAATTGTTGGCAGCATGGCTGGGATGACGCTATGTTCGGTGTGCGAGCGACAGGTGCGAGGAAAGGCGAAGGTGGAAGGCGGAGCATCGACGTCGACTGCCGACGGAGCGACGACGACAGCGGCGGCGGCGAGCGAAGCTTGCGCATTGTGCTTCGGCACGCTGAACCCACAGTTCGTCGCGCGCGTGGCGGCCGACGTGGGGCGCGCAGTGAAGAACGACTTCTACGACGTCAAAGATTTCGTCCTCTCCCTCAACATGCCCGTCTCCCTCATCCTCCGTGAGGAGATCGTGAAGATGCGCGACGATCTCGGCTTCGCGGGCACCCTCGCCTCCGTGCCCTTCCGCATCAGAGCCATCGACGCGTACATCGGCGCGCTCTACGAAGCCACAGGCCTCCGACCCACCAAATGCTCCAACCTCAACCTGACGATCACTTTTTCCAACGACGAATTCCTCAAGCCCGACTGCGACTTTCTCCAGGATCACTTTCCGGATGAGTTTATCATGCCGGCGAAGAAGATGCGACTCGCCGAGCCGCCGCCGATCGAGTCGCTCTTGACGAAGGTGAAGGTGTTGTCGATCGCGTCGCGCCTCCAGGCGGACGTTGCGAAGAAGTTCAACTTCGAGACTCCCACTAACAACTGCGTCTCCTCCTTTGAACTGTCGCGCGACCCGATCTTCCTCGCTGGACGCTATTGCAAATTCTCCCGCAATCTTCCCCAAAGTCCTTGGACGGCCGACGATCACGCTGGCAGCGGCATTGTTGGTGGATCCGTTTCCGAGCAAGTTTGTCAGTTTCTCAAGCAGAAGTCGCTGGCCGACGTGACGAGGTTTACTGCTTCTGGTAAGCGATGTTTCATTATTTGGTGTGTTGCAATAGTTAGCTCGGCTCGATCCGCCAAGGCAAAAATATCTTTGTAATGTTGGGGAAGTTAAGATACTTGAAATTTTTACTGCATGTGAACATCGCATTGCTGAAGGTCGCGTTGGTTGCGTTGAAATTGAGTACAGGCATATGGATGAGGAGTAATGAATGGTATTTGTTACTAAACAAGTTACAAACCCGTCGCTAGTGCGTTGCACATAGAATACTAAGCACGATTTGCACACGTTACACTACTTAGTGAAAGTAACATCCTTGAACCAAACCAACCACATCATTTAATATATTTATTGTCTCTTAATTGCGAGAAATTTAGGTCGCGAAGATATCGATGTGCGCATGCTGGGAGAAGGACGGCCGTTCGCCGTGCAGCTGGTCAATCCGCGAAAGAAACTTCCCGAATGGTCCACTATCGAGCAGGAAATAAATCGCACTTTCAACGATATCCGCGTCAGCTTTCTTCGGCAAGTGACGCGAGCAGAAGCGGACATTTTGAAAATCGGCGAGGAAGGTTCGACGCGTTTTATTTATTGTTTCTTCCGCGTCATGGCACTATGCCAAGACGTTATTTGCGCGGTCAAGCCATAGTTATACTCGCAGTTGTAACGCGAACTAGAATGAAACTTATTTAGAGAAGCGCAAGACGTATACGGCGCTGTGCTACTCGAGCAAGCGAGTGGATCCTGCTATGTTGGCAGCGCTCCAAGACAAAGCCCCGCTCGAGCTGAAACAGAAGACGCCCGTTAGGGTACTGAAGCGACGGCCGCTCATTGAGCGCCCTCGCAATATTTTCCAAATGCACGCAATACCCATCGATGACCACCACTTTCAACTAAGGTCAGTGAATTTTGTGAGTGTTATTGTTAAAATGCTTTGTTTGCGATAAATCGGCATGGAGCTTCGAATGCACAATGGGATCTTAAACGAACTGAGCGCATATTGTTATGAGACTGATAAGTTCGCGCATGAACCTTATCTTTGCGAAACTAAAACTCGAATTTATCGTTACTGAAGTAGAATACATTTATCACTAAGCGAATTTCTGATTGCTCACTGCAGGTTAACGACTCAAGCGGGTACGTATGTGAAAGAATTTGTGCACGGCGATTTCGGACGAACACGGCCATCGCTCGCCGATTTAATTGATCCTGAGAGTGAAGTCGACATCCTTGAACTGGACGTCGAGATGGTCGATCTCGAATGGCCTCCGGGGAACATCACCGCTCAACAACCAGTGCCAAATGGTCTCGCCAAGTGAAAGTCATGATTCGCTGCCTGTTGTTTTGTTTTGTTGTTTGTTATGAAATGCGTTGTTGAGAAAATAGATATTCTAATTCTCATTCGTGGATTCTTGCTGATTGAGTATACTACTGTCATGGAGCAAGCGGCTGAATGAACGATAGCCGCTACTTTGAGTGATTCCTCGTTTGAGTAGTAATCATTGCTAGTAGGCGACAACGATGCCGACTGTGTTGATGGTGGCTGAGAAGCCTATGCTGGCTGACTCGATCGCTAAATTATTGTCGGACGGTCGAGCGACTAAGCGCAAAGGTTCGTTCTTCGTTTTCCGAAGTATCACGCAATCTGACTTGACAAATTTATACACTGGGATAATAGGCTCTAAGGCTTTATTAGACGAAGGGCATTCACAAATGACAACACGTTTATGATAGATTTGCGCTCCCTAATATTATAAATGCAGTTATATAGGGACCTATGTGGAATATTCTTGAAGGCGTATCGCGATGGGGAACATTGAAGCGTCTCCTGAACATTTTAGAATATTTTATCACTCAAAAGAACGCTTATATTCGCACTTGTACTCACAAATTGAAGAAGGAAAATTAGCTATTGCTTGCAGGATGGAACGGCGCCTGCAGCGTGAGCGAGTACACTGCGTCGTTCCTCAATTATTCGTCTGCTCGGTTCAAAGTGACGAGCACGTGCGGCCACGTCATGAGCATCGACTTTCCGCCAAAGTACAACAACTGGGAACGCGTCGATCCCGTCGAGCTCTTCTCCGCCCCCACCACCAAGGTCGAGGCGACCGCCAAACTCAGAATGAATGATGTAAGCTTCCTGAAAATTTCTCAGTATTCTCGCAAAAGTGATGGCATTTCTTGACTGATTGCAGTATCTCGCGTCTGAAGCCAAAGGCTGCGATTATCTCGTCCTTTGGCTCGATTGTGATAAAGAGGGCGAGAATATCTGCTTCGAAGTCATCGACGCCGTTCAGAGTTCCATGGTCAAGCCGCACTCAGGCAACTACATGGACAATGTGTACAGGTGGGCTTTTTTGTTCTTTGTTACATAATGATCGGAAGTAATTCACTTATTCAAGTATTAAAGCGTATTTTACAGATCTTTGATCCCCTGAAATTCTTTTTAACCACGATAAGACTCGAACCTCTGAATTTTATTTTTAAATCCTGAAGAAGAGCGAGAGGTGCAAAAGACTTCTCTAGTACTTATATGCAGAATTATCGCTAGATATCTGTTGTACAAAGAAGCATTCGAGATTGGAGGACAAATTTTAGAGACTGTCGTACAAGGAGAAAAAATACGGTGTATTGGGATAGAATTTTTGATACTGCTTTTACAGGGCGCACTTTTCGGCGATCACGGAGAAGGATATTAAGGCAGCGATGCGCACTCTGGGCCGACCGAACGAAAACGAATCTCTCTCGGTGGACGCACGTCAGGAACTCGATCTACGTATCGGCTGTTCCTTCACCCGCTTCCAGACTCGCTTTTTCCAGGCAAATCTCCCTTTCCCCTTTTCTTTTCACCAATTAACCACTAAACTGTTCTGTTCCAGGGAAAGTACGGCGACTTGGACAGCACACTCATTTCTTTCGGTCCCTGTCAGACCCCCACGTTGGGCTTCTGCGTGACGCGGCACGACGAAATCGTCCAGTTTAAACCCGAGCCTTACTGGGTAATTCAAGTACGACTAAAGGCGACCGAAGAGACTGAGCTGAAGCCCGAATGGTCGCGCGGGCGAATGTTCGATCGGGAAGTCTGCCAGATGTTTCTCGATCGGATCAAGGCTAGTTTTTGATCAATTGGATAGATTGCATATCGCGTAATTAAAGTAGATTCGTTCGTAATGCAATCGAAAAAAGGATATCTGTCGTAGCGTGATCGAAATCCATGTTAGTCCCACACATACTCATAAATAGATCCATCATCGAGGGTACTGGCTAAAGCCTAAGCTTAAGGCGGAGCATCGTCAATGATGGGGCTATTTATGAATTAAAATAGCTATCATTGTCGTCGATCTCGCTTTAACATATCGCCTATACACAAATTTAACCGTACAAAACAGTACGCGATATGAAACCTGTCGATTGGCGTCGCCCGATTTATTGACTATGATACAATTTTAGATGCACAAAGAAGCGATGGTGGTGGAAGTGACGAAGAAGGAGAGTCAGAAGCAGCGGCCGCTGGCGTTGAACACCGTGGAACTCATGCGAGTGGCGAGCTCGGGACTTGGCATCGGGCCAGCCACCGCCATGCAACTGGCCGAGCAGCTATACACGCGAGGATACATCAGCTACCCGCGTACTGAAACCACTTCCTATTCGGCCAACTTTGACCTGCGTGGAACACTGCAACAGCAGGCTGGCAGCTCCAAATGGGGCGCTACTGTGAAGGAGGTTTGTATTTAGTTTTGATTCATCCACAAAGCAACTATTTTTACGATTTGTCAGCGGGTTTGGGGATTAGCAATACTGATCATGAACTATATTATAATGCCTCCTTAATTCAGGTTCTGGCGGAGGGAATAACAAAACCGAGACAAGGAGATGACAAAGGCGACCATCCACCCATCACTCCTATGCGAGCCGATGACGGTCAACTTTCGGGAGGTTCGAACTTCGATTGATGTTTATGAGTGCACAAATAATCAATTGAGTTTAGATCTGGCTCGGATATACGAGTACATAGTGCAACACTTTATCGGGACCGTGATGAAGCCGTGTCGCTACTGGGTGACTACACTTCAGTGAGTTATTTATCGTTGCAGAGGATATTTAATTGTAGTCTCAAATTTGCCAATCAGTAGTAAGAAATCTCTCCAAACATCGTAGTTTACAAATATTCTTTCGAATTTCGGTGCTTAAGCATTGCTTTTACCAAGAATGATAGAAAATTCTTGGTTTTTACGTGCGTAAATTGTTAGAAAGACTTTCAAAACAGTTTGCGTTATTCATTCCGCAATTTCTTGTTACTGATCGGAAAATGTCGGCTGTGAAGACGCCTTAACATCGTTGCTTTAGTATGACGATAGGAGACGAGCAGTTTTCGGCTAGTGGCAAAGCGCTGATCGATGAAGGGTTTACAAAGGTGATGCCATGGCTGGGCATAGGAGACGACGAGCAACTGCCGGAGTTGCGGCGCGGCGATCGACTGGCCGTAAAGGATCTGCGCATCGTCGAGCGGCAGACCAGTCCCCCCGACTATCTCACCGAGGCTGAGCTCATCACCTTGATGGAGAAGCACGGCATCGGCACCGACGCCTCCATCCCCGTTCACATCAACAATATTTCGCAGCGCAACTACGTCACCGTAATATCATTTCATAATTCCCTGGGCTATGATTAGTTCTACTTGTTCGGGAAGGTGTTTGATAATTAACCTAGGGGAGGATTGATACGCTATTCTGGCTGTTTGCCAATCCATCTAAATAATAGTAAATAGCAATCAACGGGCTGTCATTTCAGCGTGAGATACAATTGCTTGATATATTATGATTTGAAATGAATTATATTGTGATGATGAACCTTAATCATACGATTTGATTTAAATAGGTGGAAAGTGGGCGAAAACTTGTGCCAACAAAGTTGGGCGTCGCGTTGGTGCACGGCTACCTCAAGGTCGACCCTCAGCTCGTCCTCCCTACTATGCGCTCGGAAGTCGAAACTCAACTCACCTTAATTGCCAAAGGCGAAGCCGATTTCCTCGCTGTTCGTCGCTTTTCGCCGTGTTTATACAGTTGAAATAATGTGTTATTCGACTTGTTAAGATAATATTTTCTTAGAACATCGTGCGACATTATCATTTTATGAGGGACGGTTTGCTATGGTCTTCTGCTCTTTGCTAGAGAAACTCTACAATTATAAATAAATGTATAAAAGTATTCACAATTTATAAACGAATAACAGGCTTAATATATCGAATAGTTCGTCTTATTTCGGAAGTAAAAACACGGCATTCGTATCGATTCCAGTGAACTAAAAGCACTCGCTGTTTAGGTGAAAAACCACGCGTTGGAAAACTTTCGGCTCAAGTTCATATATTTTGTGGAAAACATCACCTTCGTTGATGCGTTGTTCGAAGGTAGCGTCGCTAAGCTATTCCTAAAGCTACATTATCACTGAAAACGCACATATTTCAGATTCTTTCACCACCTTGGCCGATGCTGGCAAGCCTTTTGCCAAATGTGGAAAATGTCGGCGGTTCATGAAATTGGTCCAGTCTCGACCGCAACGACTGCATTGCTCTAGCTGCCAGGTATGACTTCTTTAAACATCACAGTTTTAAAATGTGTTATTTCTGTCAGCGAGTCGGCTTGGAAAGTATCAATAGATGTTATTTTACATCATCAATAAAATTTAAATACTGTTAGCTTAACTGAAAGTGAGATGATATAATTTATCATCGTTAAAATGAACAGTTTCACTCAACAGCAATCGAAAAATAGCATAGCATGCCCTTTAACTGAAAGTAGCTCCGACAAATTTTTGCGCACTTTAGGATACATACGCGTTGCCGAACGCAAAAGACGGTCTGTTGAAGTTACATATGGAAAAGAAGTGCCCCCTGGACGACTTCGACCTGCTCTACTGGCAAGGTCCTGGCGGGAAATTGTCGCGTTCCTATGCATTTTGTCCCTACTGCTACAACAACCCGCCATTTCCCGGCATGAAGAAAAGCCAAGGATGCAACGAGTGCACTCACCCCGCTTGCCCCCACGCCTTCAGGTGAGTGCATATTTTTTTTCCTTAACTAAGTGATCATCCATGGTAATTATTGAAATACCGGAAATTCTGAAATCGACGGTATCTCTCCCCCTCCATATCCCATTGCTTTGACTCTGATTGATAGCAATTATTATTTCTGATTGCAGTACGCAAGGCGTCGTCAAGTGTCCTCAAGCGTGCAGCGAAGGAAATGGCGTGTTGGTGTTGGACCCACAGTCGGCGCCGAAATGGCGACTGTGCTGCAACAAATGCGCCGTCGTGGTCGGCGTGTTCGAAGGCGCGACTCGCGTTCGCGTGTCGCCCAAACAGTGCGACGATTGCGGCGCTCAACTGATTTCCGCCGAGTATAAAGAGGTATTTTGCTGCAGTCTCTTTCGCGCGCGTTAGTACATTACAATTCGTTTATACCGGTACTTGGAGGACCAACCAAATTTATCGGTATAAGCGAATTTTACTGTACTGCGGAAAAGGTAGCCCTGACTTTGCCCGCTCTGTCCACGAACAAAGATACACCGTTATATATCGTTGATCCGGGTTCGGCAACGGACAGTCACCGCGCGTCCAAATGGGCGTGTCCTTGGCCGTTTCATTCATCGAGCGCTTTGAATAATGCGAATAATGCACGCTCCGTATTGCGTCTTGCTGCGATCGCGCGTTCATTTTGTCCGTTCGTTTGAAACTCTTCGGTGATCAATCGCGTATTTTTCGCTCTCCGATAGATTGTCCAGCGAGCGCTGTCTTTTCCGCAGTACTCAACCGCAGAACAAACGGGGGTGGGACTGTGCAATAGTTATTAACTTTCCTTTCGTGACGTCATTACCGATGGACATCAATCAACCTGAATCTAGGGCAAGACGCCGCTGCCCGAGTCGAAGACGTCATACTTGGGCTGCGTGTTTTGCGACGAGGAGTTGGGCGACATTATCAACCTGAACCATGTGAATCGAACGATCGATCAGCGAAATCGACAGGAGGCGGCGCTGTCCAGAGGGCGCGGGCGGGGCAGAGGTCGAGGCAGAGGTCGAGGACGCGGCGCCCCTCGCGGCCGCGGTTGAGACCACCCTACGCCTACCCCCCTCGCGGCTGCAGTTGCGACGGCCCAGCACCTCCTCCCTCCCTCTCCATTACACATTTATTAATTGTGAACCTCTGCTATTATTGTTTGTCAATGTCGTATAAATATTTTAAACGCCATTTATCGATTCCTCCGACTGAATAGCAATCGTTTTGAGCCAATTGTACACAGTATTGGATAATTCACCTATACACACAATCACATAAAACTGTCATAGTTGCGACGTTCAACAGAAGGCAGGCGACTCTCGTCGCTTCGGACTCGGCTGATCACAAGTATGCACACAGGTGAGGAAAGACTGTCGGTGTGAGATTAATCAGCACTTTGCATATGACTGTTCAACAATCAACTTTAAAAATGGCATGTACCGTATTTTCTCAAAAAGGTTTATATCCCTTTTACCGGGTTTATTTCATTCGGCGGCAATCAGGCACGGGGGTTATTTTTATTAATGAAACATTTTGTATATTTCTTTCAATAGACTGAAGGAACCTGTGTAAAGCAGGTCCTTTGGGTTAGAAAATTTGAGAGAGAGGTTGTTTGAGAAAATACGGTTAGAGGCAATAGCCTCAAGACGTTTCCTGAAGCATCATAAGCGCGTCAGTGGCTTCTTTCACTGGCGACACCTCCATTGGCGATCTCTGTGCGGCAAAGTATTCGTTATTGGCACGATTCAAGGCATTCTGCGCCAGTCCTATCAGACGGGCAGCGTGCGAGGTATCTTTCGGGTCAAAGTGGGCGTGGTACTCGTCCAAATTGCTCCCCATATGGTCATTTGTCATGGCGGCAAGCCAAGGATCCTAAAAAATAACTTTTATGACGGTTTGCCATGGACAATAAGTGCACGACGCACCGCTTTATGCAAGCTGTCACCGAGGTGATTGGCGAAGGATGCATTGTGAATCACGGAGCGATGCTTATCGTCGATCGTCAAGTTGATCGGCTGCGACCAGTCGACGACGCGCTGGCCGTTCGAGACGGGCGCGAACGCCGACTTGCGCAGTTCGAGCGACGGCGGCTGCGGGGGAGGCGGCAGCGGCGCCGATGTAATCTGGAAGTTTCTGCCGGGCGGCGGCGGCGGGTTCGGTCCGAGACTGCGATAATAGTCGGCGCCCTTGTTGGAGACGAGGCCGTGCCAGACGTCGGGTCGGGCGGGGAGCATGGGAATGGACGCGGGACGGTGGTGGTGGTACGCGTCGCGGAAGAGTTTGGCGCACGGCTGGGCGTCGACGGCGGCGTTCGGATCAGCAGGCGGCGGTCTTTTCATCGGCAGTGACAGCGACGGCACCAGCTCGCCCGTCTGCGAATAATGCATCTTCCAACTATCCTTATACTCTCTTTCGTACTTCCGAGTGTGCTGCTGCAGCAGCTCCCTCGTCAGCGGCATCGCTGGTCTCAGTTCGTACGCGCTATGCGACCTGAAACTAATTTAAAATGTCACATGATCACGTGAAGCAAGGAAACTGTCGCACCTGTGCACGATTTTAGCCGCCTGGTCTTCGATAATTGTCGGCTCTTCTGGACTACTCGGATGGCTCTTTTCGTGAACGTGAACGGCGTCATGTTTGTCGGCAGGGATCGATCCAGAACTTTCGTTGGAGCGCTGAGTGCGCGGCTGACTCTGCAGAAGGCGGTGAACGTTCTCCAAGCAGTTGATCTGGTTGTACGACAGCGGGCCGGATCCGGAACTCTCCGGCGGCGATCCAGACATCTCTCCGCCCGATCCGTGGTGCTCCGGTGATCCGTCTCCAGACGTCGTATTCAGAGGGAATAGAGTCTGGAGGAGAGTGGTTTTAGTAGAGCTCGGATCGACGACGATTCGTCGACTGAACTGCACCTTATGATGAACACCGCTTGCGACTACAAGAGTTTCGACTAGCCGGTCAACGTAAGCACCCAAATCGCGTCTTCGCGACGAGCGCGGGTGGCTGATGGGATCGGAGTGGGGCGGGGACGTGACGATTGGCTCGAGCACCGGTCGATTCTCCACATATGTACACTGTTTGTTTTTCTGTCCCGAACGGCACAACGGATGGCCGGGCAGCTTGTGCGGCTTGTCAGACTTGCCGTGATGGTGGGGAATCGGCTAAGATGGAAGCGAAGCGATATTATTCGCGAGTTGTGTGGCTGCTGAAAGTACCTGCGCTAGTATCCGTGATATTTCAAGTTCGGCCGCTTTGAGTGCATCGGCGGACAAGACGAGGTCGACTTTGGTTTCGGGGGCACAGTCGGTGAAGACGTCGTCTTCGCCTTCTGGATGAGAGTTGATGCGATGCTGGCCGAAGATCATGTCCAGCTTGCGCGTCCACGGATTGAAGTAGGCGGACCACTCGGTCTCGACGGAAACGAGCGCTCCGTTGTGTGCCACTAATCGGAATGGCTTGGTCCGTACAAGCCGTCCGCGGTGTGCAATCACTGTAATAATTTATAAAAGTCATTTTGAATGGTGGAAAGAAGACGATTCAAGGCGTACATTCGTAGTGCGCATTCTTCAGAATATCGATATCGTTGATATGAACTATTCGCAGCAACGACCGGCCGAGTACGTCGCAGGGGAGGTGGCCGATATAAGGTACGGCGCTGAAACGTCAACTGGGTCATCGTCGCCAGCCGAAAATCCACCGACTGGCGGTGTCACTCGCCTCGAGTCGAAGTGCAGCAGGGCGCAGGTCGGTCCATGCCGAGTCGCGAATGTCATCGAACGGAAATGATCCTTTGGTTGTCCTGCAAGCGGCCCAGCGTTTGTTATGACAGCGCAAATAATTCTCACGCTGACTGCGACTTTTTCAATCGCAAATCTTAATCTCAAAATTTTAATTTTGACATTTCGAATGACAATAATTAATTCTGACCCTGACTTTCTGACCTGGCCAAATGAATTATTTATTCAGAGGACTGCCCTCTTCTGATCCGACCTTGAGATAAGTTCCTCAAGAGACGGCTAAAATCATATGCATCTTACAACAATAGTCAAAAAGTCTGGTTTACACAAAATTTTCCGAGTGCCTCAATTGTCTTAGCAGCGCGGCACTCATCCGACTAAAGTCAGGCGAAAAGTTCGAATAGGTCAGAAATGACTGTGGTGTAAGTAAACACCAAAGCGGACGTATGAATGTTGTCCGTGAATAGAGAGAGAGACAAATGGACGAAGAAGGAAACGCACTGGCGAAAGCGCTGGTCAGTTCGAGAACGTAGATTTTGGCGGAATGAGATCCAGGGGTGTGCTTGGTAGAGTCGGAACGGAACTCGACGAGCAACTCGCAGGCCGCGCGCCTGTCGCTGCCGCTGCAAAACATCTGCTATANGAATGAGATCCAGGGGTGTGCTTGGTAGAGTCGGAACGGAACTCGACGAGCAACTCGCAGGCCGCGCGCCTGTCGCTGCCGCTGCAAAACATCTGCTATAGACACCATTGACGCGATTGCTGCCAGACAGACGGCAAAAAGATACCACAAAATCCGCGCCAACAGTTTGCGCCGGTCATTGCCCGCTCCCGCAGCGCTGGCCACCAGCAGTTGCGTGCCGCCGTCGGCCAAAGCGTCGAAAAAACAGCGCCCGATCCGCAAGTGCTGCAAGTGGCGCTAAATAATCAACCGCGTCGGGCAGAAATCCACCTCCATTGCACTACCTCCGAATCAAATAGGTCGCTCGCTACTTTGCGCACGTCGACGATTGCGCCATCCGGCAGCGAAATTTTGATGGTCACGAGAAGTCGGTCGTTAAAGTCGGGCGCCATGGACCAGGCGTCATCAGAGAATGAAGCGGCTTCGTGCGAGTCGGGCCACGCGTCGACGACGGTGACAGTTCGATCGGTCGACGACGATTCGCGAGTGGTCGTCTCCGACGACTCCCCGTGGCCGACGGTGGAGCGCAGCAGCTGAAGCGTCTTGTGCAGCGCCTCGACAGTGCCGATCTTCACCTCAGTGTGCTCGCGCTCGCCAATAAATTGTCGAATTTCCTTGTGACATTGCTGGAGAATACGTTTTTTGGCGGCCTTGTCGAGGGGGTGGGCGTTGTTCTCGCCCTGCACGACGGTGGGGCGCAGGACCAACGGGGAGGGTTGGTGGGGCGGTGGGGGTCTGGAGGGGTCGTGCTGATCGGCCATCGAGGAGTGGACTGAGGGGAGAGACTGCTGGCGGTACAGCAAGAGCGTGCCCATGGTCGGCGCCTGTGCCAAGCACGGCGCCCGCGAAAGGAAGTCGCCGTGCGAGAGGTGACGCCGCGCGCAGGCAGTAATGAGTCCCGACACCCGGCACGGATCGACAGCGTCGACACCGACGCCCGAAGGGGTCACCGCGGACGTGCGTACGAGTCGCCGCGTCTTGCGTCGGTCACGGTTACGCGGACACCCAGGTGAATGGCGCCGCCCAGCACCGCGCGCCGGCCCGCGTCCACCGTCCACAACCGCGGCGCGTCCAGCAAGCTCAGCAGCATCACCCCTCCGCTGACCAGCTAGAAGCGACGCCGTAAACGCTTCCCATCAACTAACCGGTCGGCGATTGGACGGCGTGTCTGCTCTCGCGCGTACAGCTGAGCGGCGCGCGCAAGTCGAACGGCGATAAGGCGTAGGCGACCTTGTAACAGTTTGTTCTTGGCGCTGGTGCCCTAGTGGGGGCTGACACGGCGCGGTCGGCTCGTTCGCGGCCGACTGACCTCCGCCGAAAGCGAATCGCCGACCGCACCGGCCCGTGTCAGCCGTTTTCGGCGCCGCACCGCCCACTACTACTCATCGCACAGGTGACACCACATAAATTACAAACAACTCGCTCTATCGCCGCCCCCATCCGCCCCCCAACAACACTACAACCGCCTTTTTATGCGTGTATATGCGCGTTTTTCATCCACAAAGTAAACACCAACAAACTCTTTTTTTTCTTCTCGATAAACTCTTATCCAATAACAACTACGAATTATTCATCATAATCTAGCGTCTCTTCTCGTCGACTAACAACGTAATGCATCATCATCATCTTAAAGACTACCAATGAGGAGATAGATTTCGGGAATTGAGTGAGCGTTGAAATGGGCAGAGAACAATTCTCTACGAATAGCGAACGCTCAAACATTAACAAAGTCGCGCAACAACAATGCACTCGTGGAGCAGGAAGGAAAGGAACGGAACAACAAATTTATCATCAGCACCTAATCGCATTCGCTATACGGGCGTTTCTTTCTTGCCCTGCGGGTTAATTTTCGTCTTGCCAACATTGTCCGT